>WAAB01005874.1:0-14808 GCA_013389865.1 Piaya cayana
AAAAAAATGTACTAAATACAGATGCCAAATGGACAGGAGGAACTCTGAATATGGAAATACCGATACAGAATTGAAAATTAAGCACTTTCCATAGTGAAAAATAAGACCTAAGGAAACAAAATATATAAGCTCCTCCAGCCCTCACAAAGTCACAATAAAATTTCAAATCTGGGAAAAATTCAGACACCAAAAACGTCAGTGTGGAAATCTTGAAGGTTTAGGAGAATAAAATGAAAATTGTCAAACCTTTCAACAGACGTAGAACCAGGAACAGCTTCCAAATTAATGACAAATGACATTCCACTTAGAACAAAGAAAACATTCTCAAGCAACTTGCTTAACAATTGGCGAAACATTGTCCTGCAGTGAACTATAGTCTTTGCACTGTCATATTAAGTACAGTAGAGATGTCATTTTAATGGAATAGTAGTTTGGATTTCAAGTTTAAAGATCACGTGTTGACCAGATTTTTACTGTACATAATCACTGCAGAGATCATGAAAAGCCAAAAATCACTAATGACCAACTTCCTAGATACTAAGAGTGCATTTGTGACCACTTTGGAATACCTAACAGATTTATGATATGCCAGTAAAAATAATGAACATCATCAAGGCTTTACATCAATGTACAGAGTACAATTTTNTTTAAAGATCACGTGTTGACCAGATTTTTACTGTACATAATCACTGCAGAGATCATCAAAAGCCAAAAATCACTAATGACCAACTTCCTAGATACTAAGAATGCATTTGTGACCACTTTGGAATACCTAACAGATTTATGATATGCCAATAAAAATAATGAACATCATCAAGGCTTTACATCAATGTACAGAGTACAATTTTGAAATACAGACCTACGTGAATGTTTTTGCCATACTATTAATATCAAAATAGAATACATTCTCTCACTTCTTCCACATAGTATTAGTTTTTTAACTTCTTGGGAGTAAGTATATATATGAGGAATAAGCTCGATTTCATTATATAGCTTTACAAGTGAAAATCTTGTTTATGGCTTTGTTCTTCCAAGAGCTCTGTCTCAAAATCAGCTTATTGGTCACATCGCAAAAGATTAAAATATTGCCATTCCAAAAAACAAAGGGGTTAAGAAGTTATCATAAAAGCCTAATTTAACAGAGGCTGCAACTCCTACTTAAGAACTGTAAGAAAGCCGAGGAATTCAGGAGATGATTCAATTAATTCAGTAATGAACCAGACAACTAGGGTACCCCCAAAAGTAAATAATGGCAAAAAATGGCAAGGCAGAAGCTTCATTCACCAGCTTTAGTATATTTGATTATTTTCCTGATAACACATTTAAATGTAGTCAGGGGACACGTCCATTTCAACTTATGGTGGCAAAATCATGATGTTGGTCAGTATGACTGACATCTATCTAAATAAAAGCAAAGTCCTCAGTGACATATGATATGGAGTTAATTACTATTAATATTCAACTGATATTTGACAAATTAATTACCTGAAAATGTGCAGAAAGAGAAACTGAAGGAGGAGATGTGGGGCATGTGAGTGCACACAGAACACCACCTATGAAAGGATGGCTACGGGCAGCTGGATAACACACAGAGACCAACAAGCAGGAACCTTCCATGGGAGAGCAATTTGTGGAAGCTGTCAACAAAGAGCTAATTCAAACAAATGTCAAACCCTGCTCCTACTCACTCAACTTGTTTAATTGAGGATGGGATTTAGCCACTACAGTCCCAAGTCTTAGTAATCGACTTTCAATTTTTCCAGACATCTGTCTAGCGTACCTATGCCTACCAACAAGTTCACTTTTATTGATAGCCTTTCAGAGAGCTTACAGAAGTAATTTAGAACTCCAGACATGTATGCGTCACAAATTAAAAGCTATTACTTATCTACAATCTGAAAATGTTAGCAGGCCAAATGCAAAAAATCAACAGTGATTTGGTTGGGATTTTTTCTAATGGTATAATAGCATTAAAGAGGAAGAATACCATTGAACAGCATGAAAGAGATAGACTGCAATCAAAATAAAATGAGAAGATTATTAAGATTTTATAAACAGGGAAACTAAGACAGAGAGACTAAAGTAAGTCATGGCAAAGAACTTCTTGCAGTATTCTGGAAAACAAAGGCGACGAGTAAAGCCCAGGATTCAGTAGCTTATTCCCATTCAATAAACGCTCTATACTTTTTCCTTAGACGTCTGGCTTTCAGAATTCACCTTTAAACAGGGATTTTAAAATTCGCATTTCTTAAAAGGTTTATCAGATATCTGATTAGAGTGGAATGGACCAGCGTTCCCTGTTGCTCTTTCGAAGAACATTTACACCTTATCTCTGACACGTGATCATGAGCTTTTACTCATCACAACCACAGAAGCCAGAGCTGAATTAATATAGAGCTAGTTGAAGCTGTAGAATCCCAGTTTCTGAATTTCCCTCATTTACATTCTAATTTAATGAGAAAAACAGAAGGATTTCACTTGTTGCAAGCTGATTGTGGCTATTTCATTGTGACATAGCAGGACCTCTGAATGAAAACAGCAATAATATGCATTAGCAGCAATTTTTCCATGAAACATAAGCTGGTCAAATCTGACAGGATTTTCACAAGATGCATTTCAAAAAGCATTTTATTAACCCACAATCATGCCTTATCAAACACCGCTTCCTTGGAGGGGGTACGATTCTCTCAAAATTAAGTCAAACATGCAAAATATAAAACTTTGGCAAACCCAAGTCATTTTAGCCTCAGAAATTTAAAAAATCACTTTCCCCCTTAATCATTCCAGAACCTAAGCTAAGGACAATGCTTAGAAAATTCTAGTCGGAATAGCTGAAGTCCATCAAAACTCATCATAGGTTCTAAAATTTCATTTCAAAATCTGCTTCCATAATGTCACCTACAGTGTGGTGCAATATAGCTCAAATAACCAATATATTTCTTTGGTCTATGGAATAATAGTGGATAATCTTTCACTGGCCGTCTGAAAATGTAAGCAGCCACTCTTGATGGAATAATCATAGTGCTGGGTATACTGCTGTATGACAGTTGTGCTGCTTCTTCCTTTTCCCTCTGTTTTTCTCTCAATGATCAATCTTATTCTTGCTGACTTTTTGAATTATGAAGGGGGGGGGGTGTGTCCCAGCTCTTTCTGTAGGATTATTTCCAAATGGTGCTTTACCTAACATAAGCCAAGCGTCAAGGAAAAATGTGATAAAGATCTATGAAGTCTAGGGAAGACAGAATTTTTTCACATGCTTTATCTCTTTGCTTTTTGGATTTCCAGATGTTTAACAAAGACAATTTTTAAGCAGATATTGAAAACATTCATAGAGAATCTCACATGTAGCCCACTGCAGGTAAGTCTGATTCTCCAAAGCCCTGTACATTCATTTTTAAGGAAAACTGTCTTTGCCTTTATGATGAAGAATCTGATTTTCTGTGAGTTTTCCAATTAGAAACCACAAGGAAACTGCTAGAGCCCTGGGAATTCTAAGCCGGTGTAGAATTTAAAAATGTCCACGATTTGAAAAACATGTTGGAATGTTAATCTACACAGCCAAATTTCCAAGTCAGCCTTAAATCAGCCTCTAAACTTGAGAACAAAGCTGTACTGTATACTCAAAGCATTTGGGACCAATTTACATATACAAGCCCACATGGGAATACATGTGTATTTAAATAAACAAATTAGACATAATTATGATATCTATAAACTGATGTCTCTGCTTGAAAGGGACTTCTGTTTTCTCCTTCTGATGACTGCAACGCACTTACGGCTGCATATTCACTATCCCCATTGTTTCAGTAATTTTGGCTCATTATTGTAAGTTCAAGACTCAATACTGGCAAACAGACCAAATTCTATAGTTCTTGCCTGTTCATTAGATCATAAAAACTTACTAATTTGGACCTAAGAATTGCACAATTCAACTGAAGATAGTTGGTCTAAATTGTATTTTCTTAAGCTTTAAAAAAAAAATACATGCTAATTGCCATTCAAGTCCCTAGCCTTAAATTTCTGTTCCAGACTATTCCTAATAGTCTAAGTGAAAAGCTCCATAGAAAGATCTGTTACAAAGACTTCTACAGTTTGTTTTAAAGTCTTAGACAAAAAAAAAAAAACAAAACAACCAGGAATGTTACAATTCAATTCACACAAAAGGCAAAACCCACCAAATCTAAAAATGGCTGGGTTTATATTTCTCTCAGAAAACACGCAATGTGTATTTACAATACCAGGACTGAAATACGATAAATAATGAAAACTTCTAGTTTCTATGCAAATTTTATTAAGTGCCAAAGTATTGGTATTCTATATAAAGAAAATGTTAATTAAAAAAAGAACTTGAGATGTGTTCTAGCTAAATGGTAATATCAGAAATGAAAGTTCGGCTCATCTCTTGATTCAATTTGCAGTCTGAACGATGAGGATATTTTCCAAAGCAGGCTCTAACAGGCAGTTAACTGCTTTTTCCATGACAACTACCTTTAGATGCAAATTCTGATAACATCTGTGATGTCAAATAGGGTAAGTATGCAGGTAAACCCCTACTTCAGGTTCACTGACAAAAGCAAGGCCAGTTCATACAGAGATTAAATGTGCTCCAGCCAAAAGAGGGAACAAGCCATGCTTTCCCAAGGACAAGAAGTATCAATAGGAAGAACAACTTGGAGAGAGATGATGTCTCAGTGCACCTTCCAGGATTGTGTAGCTCTGCTGCCAAAGCAGTGCATGGTTCTAAGTGCATCTAAAGATTTATGAAATGCTCTTCAATTTATTCACATGGAAGATGCCAAGCATGCAACCACAGAACATCCTAAATTTGTTTGGAGATCTGCCGTTATGGTCTGGTAGGAAGCAGAACTCTATCCTACCATGCAAACCTCCTGGAAGCAGGAAAGCCCTAGCTGTAAGAATTATTTGCTGAGGTGTATAGGGGTTTGTCCACAAGACTTGTTGCAGGCAAAACTTACAGTATCTGCAAGAAACCTGGTAGCAATCCAGCTGAACATGAGCTCAGCAAGCTATTGACATGTCTGAGAAAGGTACATGGAATTCTCTAACAAACAGCTTTAACATCTTGTGGAAATGATTCCTTCCAGATGGATTAGCATTCACGAGTCATTTCATAAGATTATTCTTTTCCTCTCATATCAACATCAGTCTGCCAGTATGACGATTAATATATGAAAAAAAGCAATGCTCCACTTTTTTTTTTCCCTCCCAAGTAACTGAGGGGTCTATCTATACTGTGGATGATTAGAAATTGAATCCACAAGCTTTTACTGCAAAACAAAAGTCTCCAGAAAGTACAAGCGCGCAGACAAGAAAATTGCTGCCCCAGACCACAAAGAATCTGTTCATAGCCTAACCACATTCATGCAATTCTCACCTAGAGTCAGATTTGTAACTCACAGAGAACACCTGAATATGGTTCTGCTATAGGTGAGGACTCTTTACACCTGTGCAAACAGGACCAAAACAAAGCTTACTGCATTAGCTGGGAGTCCATCCCATCTGCAGGACACACAAACTTGAGAAACTTAAGTCTACAGTAAAATACAGCCACTGTGCTGATTATATCACACATTCAGCCTGGCCATCCATGTTATAAGAGCAGCAAAAAGCTTCAAAGGAAGCTATTTCAAAGCAGACAAAAAATAGAAGACATTATCCAGGGAGATAATTTATTCTTAGCCCTTTCTATCTGAACTTAAATTGCACCTTCAGGCATTAAAAAATTTATACCCATTCCAGATTTAAAAAACATTGCAGCAATTCTCTCTATTGTATCTATGGATGTTCTCACAGGAATCACACGTCTGATTTTGTTTAGGAATCTCTTAATCTTCTTAATTGAGAATACTTTGATGCACTTAAGTTCAAAAAGTACTATTATGTTTCAGAAAGATCAAGCAAAAGGAAATTACAAATTTACAGATTTTCATTGCACAGCACCTTAGTCATTTAATGAGAGAAAGATTTCCTTAAGGCAGAACCTCTTATACTTGAAGAAGAAAAATAAATTTATCTGCTTTAGCATATTTTTTGCAGTTTAATACTCTGAATAATTTTGATGAATGCTTGCTTCTGGTGACTCCATTAAGGGAAGCTCAAAGAACTTCAGTGTTGATTTTATAAACTATAATACGTAACTTAAAGAATTTTTTACTAGTCTCTGCTTTCTTAAGAAACCTTCAAACATACTGTGGTCTTCACTACTCTATTCACGTTTAGTTAGATCTTAAAGAAGCTGCCGAGTCTCAGAGCTATGCCAAGCACAGCCTATCTCCTCTCCAACAGCCAACCTGGGTGCCTTGGGAAGTTATTAAATATTTTCCTCGTTCTCTTCCCGGTTTGATATTTCCTCAGTTTAGGTGAAAACATACTAACATGACCTATTATTCTTTCTATTTTACCAAGCATGCCTCCTGTTCTGTGAACAATAACAATGTAACCTTACAGTCTCTTTACAAGTGTCTCACCTTGTCCAAGATGTGAACAAATCTTCCTGGATTACTTGCAAGTGAGGATTACAGTAGCACATTCATTTGTCATTTAGACTATGTGATAATATACTCATAAGGAGATACATAAGATTTTCTGAAAACAAATTTCCTCATTTCTAAACTGCTGCCAGATGCTTTTTTCTCCTTGATGGTCTGTGCCTTGGAGACTCAGGAATCTGCTACTTCTCATGAACCTCCATTTCTCCATTCACATGATTTCACTTATGCAAAGAAATAATTGAAAAGGTAAAGCAAGCATTAACATAATTTGTTCCTATAAATTGTTAAAGCAATCCCAGAGCTGTTACTCAATCCAGCGCTCACCGGTTCAGGAGACAAGCCAAATCCTAAACCATCAGTCCAGATTCTCTACTTTAGGTCTAGGTTTACCACATTTGCTTGTGGCCCCTGTTACAAAGCAGACACAAAGCTCTTTGAAGCAGTAGATTAACAAGCAAAGGTCTGTCTCCTATCCAGATTTAGACAGCCTTGAGTTTCTATGTTCCTTGTAATTGAGCAGAGTCAAATATCAATCTCTTTTGATAGTAAGAACTCATGAATACTAAACACAGCTCTCTAAATAGGGCAGCAGTACTCAAAGTACTTCATAACATTCACAGATCAAGCCACTATTGTACAGCAAACATTATTCCTAGATTACAGATGGAGAAAATGAAAGCACAGAGATGTATTCTCCCAAGAGCACACAATAAACTTACAGCTGGGAAAGGAAATTAATTTCACCTCTAGTTTATCATCTTGTTCTTTTGCCACTAGCCCCTTCTTTCAATAGTGATAGAATTAGAATCAATTCCCTGGCTCTTCAAGTCCTTTCCTTTACAGGATTCTGCCTCTAGTTTCACAGTCATACATAATTGCCTTTATAAAGATCTTTAAATTTAAAACAAACCAAGTTTTCAGTTCTGAAACTCCTGAATTGTTTCACTTCTGAGATCCCATTTAACATACGAATCCCAAATCTTAGTTTAGACCTCTGAACTGTAACTCTCACGATGCATAATGTGGATCTCAAAGTGCTCTCACTAGGCCAAAGATCTTACCTTAAGAAAACCTGTACGACCCTGAGGAGTCAACGCTGTCATGGTCATCTAAGCTCACCAAGTATCAGATTTGCTAAGTGTATTTCCCAGGAGTAAAACCAAAGCTTTGCATATGGAACAACCACAAAATACACTTCAGATACTAGGGCTATGGGTAAGATGTGAATAGAACCCCCTAATATTAGGAAACACATAAATGTGAGTGCATAAATTACTGTTTTCATAGACAATTTCAATGAAAGTGAACATTCAAGGGCAAAATTTACTTGCTGTTTTCTACACAACAGCTTTATTTCAGCGTACCTGTAGTTTAATTTTATTAAATGAGGTCCCATTGGGAGAATAATATTTGGTGCATATTTGAATCAAATACCTTAATATTTAAGAAATATTTGCATCTGGAATTATTTTGTACTTATTTCTATTTCTTTCATAGGCCAAATCAAAACTAGATCCCTACTTCCGGAAAATGTGAATTAACTTTAGGTTCCAATTCACTATCCATAAATATTTTTAAGAGACTTGCGCTGAGTTTTCACAGAACCACAGAACAGTTTGGGTTGGAAAGGACATTAAAGATCATCTAGTTCCAAGCCCCCTGCCATGGGCAGGGACATCTCCCACCAGATGAGGCTGCCCAAGGCCCCATCCAGCCTGGCCTTGAACACCTCCAGGGATGGGGCAGCCACAACTTCCCTGGGCAACCTGGGCCAGTGCCTCACCATCCTCACTGTGAAGAAATTTCTCCTTATGTCTAGTCTAAATCTGCCCCTTTCCAATTTATAGCCATCCCCCCCTGTCCGATGACCACATGCCTTTATAAAATGTCCCTCCCCAGGTTTCTTGTAGCCCCTTTCAGGTACTGGAAGGTCACTATAATGTCTTCTCTGAGCCTTCTCTTCTCCAGGCTGAACAACCCCAACTCTCTATCTGTCATTGTATGGGAGGTGCTCCAGCCCTCTGATTATATTTGTAGCTCTCATTTGGACATGTTCCAGCTCCACCTCCTTACCTTGAGGATTCCAGAACTGGACACAAAAGATTTACCCAATTAAACTCCAATAAGTCAGGAAAAAAAATATATTATTAAGATACAAACTCTTTAAATTCATTTGCCATGAAAATATTGTTTTCAGTGGAATATTCATAAATATACAGGCAGCTTCAAGGATGGTGGGCAGACTATTATGCCATGCCTATTAAAATGGGGATAACTATTCACACAATTTATTTATGTTTATTTTTAAAATCTTAATTAATGGGCTTACTAAACTAAGTCCAAGCAAATGTGGGCTCTGCTCATACTCCACATGCCTTGATGCTCTGAATTTGTTTGTACAGCTGTGAAATTCTCAAATTAACTATCTGTCACGAAAAGTAAAATACTGCCAAGAGAGCACAGAGATGAAATCCAAGCCAATGGGAGAAAATTACAAAATGGCATCCTGTGACATGAATCACTTTTACAGAATAACTCCTGCTATAATAATAAGTCTGTAGTTTCTAGACAGTAGATCATTAGCAGCAGCAGCACAAGTAGTTCCAACATTTTACTACCATACAATTCTTGGGCAATTATTAAGATTGATATCTGTCATCTCCTGTGCATGATTAGATTTATTTATGACTGTAAAATCTCCAAAAAGGGGGAAAAAAATTACTTCTTTAAAAATAGAGCATACAGTCACACCAGTAATACTGCCTTCCCTGTTTAAAATTTCCATTTTCATTTAAAGCTGGAAGTCTTTTCTGTTTGAAGCAAAGGGTCAGATATAACCTCAACATTTTCAGAATCATCAAGTTTTGAAGCATGGTTTAGCAACTTAAAAGTGAAGACGACTGTCTTCTGGGATTTGCAAAGGAACCCAGCACATCAGAGCCATTGAAATGAACAACTGTTAAATGTTTCACCTTTAGAAACTGAAAAACTTCTAACAACTTACTACTGAATGATTAACAAATCAAACACCACAGGGTAAGAGAGCTAGACTCAAGAAGGATGGACTCTGATCTATTATGACATCCAAAAGAGCTTATTATAGCATTTGAGATCAGAATGGCAATGAGCAGAAGCTCTATTATTTGCACCAAGAGTGCTCTCAATCACACGTTACTCTCCTGGATAAAAGATACCAAGGCAGAATGTGGCTCAGGTGCAATTTTGAGCTGCAGGGATTCAGTCCTAAAGAGGAATCTCTATATAGAACAAAAAGCAAATATGTAATTCAAAGTAATTTTCTTTGAAGTTTGACCTTTGTAAGAGGATATATTTGCCCATGTCCACCTGCACCATCAGCAAGATCTTCAGCCCCAAGAAGTAATAATGTTATTGATGGGAATGGTTGGACTCGATGATCCGGTGGGTCTCTTCCAACCTGGTGATTCTATGATTCTATAAGAGTGATCTTCCTGGTTTATCCAACCCTGAGTGGCCATAAATGAACATCTAGGAAAGACTAAGATCACAGCAAACATATTACACTTCTCAATACTTTCTCAAGCTCCAACTATCTTCAGCTATGGGAACTTGTTCATCTCAATCGGGTTTCTATGTATTTGTCTTCCAAGAGATGTCTCTTCTATTTACCTTATTCAGGGTTTTCTTGAACCCAGGTAAACTTCAGTATTCACTGGCGAGGAATTCCCCACTGGTTCAGAAACAAGGATCCTCTTGTTTGTTTGGTTCCTACTCACTTCATTTGATACCACATGGACTTCGTAAAGCAAAGACTGAATCTCTACCATGCCAGTCCTGATTTTGCAGGTTCTGTCATAAGTCCCTGTGCTGCCTCTTTCCACATTGAAGAATCCTAACCTTCTCAGTCACTGATAAGAAGTTACTCCTTCAGTTCCTTCCTCTGACTCTTCAGAAGAGACTTTACTTTTGCACTGTATACCTTTTAAACTCCTTTTCAGTTTCTTAAAGCTCTATTCCCAAGTAGTTTTCTAACTCTTGAAAATGTCCACAGCATCCACCAGTATGTAGACATGACAAAACAAAGGGAAGGGTTTACACAAAAACCACCATTTTTCTTGCAGATTTGGAAACCAGGTATTTTGGGAGACTTTTTTTTTTTTCTTTTTTTTGGTTTATGCTTTCACGATTTATTCCACACTCGAAAAGGCTGATGTTGATATAGAATCACCAGGTTGGAAGAGATCCACCGGATCATCGAGTCCAACCATTCCCACCATAGATAGTCCCTGAAGAAAGTTCAGTCCTCCCTAATAAGAAAGGGAATGATACAGCTTTATTAAGAAACAAACTGCAAAACTGACAGCAATCAGAAGCTTATTGCTTTTAGGTTAACTGCTTGTGCAAGAGGTTTTAATCTCTGCTATTCTGCAGAGTATTGCAATATGAATTTAAGGAATTATGGCAAACAACTGATGAGTCAGTTCATGCAATACGAGTTTTTTATGTCTTATTACATGTGTTGCAATAGCTGCTAAACTGACCAGACAGCCTCAAAGAGCTGTAAAAGTGAATTCATGGTCAGTAGTACACATCAAACAGAAGAAAATGATATATCTAAGACAAAAGTAAAATCGAAGTTTTTTTATGGAGCTTTGCCATCTAGGAAATAGCTCCCATATAAATATAAACCTCACTTAAAACACAAACCAAATCTTCAAGCTTGGGAAGAGACTTATTAAGATTCCCACCTTCATTATCTATTGTGTTACCCTGTCTTTCTTATTTAGCTGCAACCTGGTACTGCCTTCAAGCTGCTCCTTCTGACAGCCATTCATTTTATATCACTCTGCTTCTATCTAAAAAATTTAAAAGTTAGATATATGGATGGAAAAGAATGTTATCTATTTTGACAGAGGTTGGACTTCATAATGAAGTCAGCAGCTTCTTCAAACTGCCAGTGAGGTCACTGGGGCACCAGGGTGAAAGACCATAATGTGTCCGTCTTCCCGTGCACACTGTAATGGCCAAGTGGTTTCAAAATTCCACGTGCATTATTACCAGAATGTATAATAATGATTCAGGGGAGGATTGCAGAATTCTTACTATGCTAAATTTCATATGATATAGTCTTCTTATAAATTTCCTTGGCACCAGGAGTCAGATTTTCCGATCTGTGGACTAGTCCTCTTACTTACGACTGCTATACAGGGAATTACAATCTGAAAGAGTAAATAGCTCTCTTATAGTCTACACTGACACAAATCTTTGCCCTTCCTTTGAATTCTTACTATACCATGTATGAAATTATATACACTGAGAATAGCAGTGGAGCGGTATTTTTTTCCCTTTAATTGCACGGCCTGTTATACCAGTTTGACAAATAAAAAGCCAACAAATGTAATTAATTACAACATGTGGGATTACAAACCCCTATTTGGCTTCTAAAGTAGCTTAAGTTCAAAACAAGGGGATCGAGTAATTGAAGTAAGGCAGTCCAGAGACTCAGCTGGGGAAGTTAACACAAGGAAGGAGGTCTACGCCTTTTTGGTGGTAAAAACACAGTACTAAATATTGCCACATTTCTGAGTAATCTCAGTAATCTCATTGTACCCAATGGTAGTTCTCTCCAAGCCATGACAAGACAAAAGATTAATGATACATAAAAAAAAAAAAACCCAAACCAAATAGACTCCAAAAAGTAGTAGCTCAACATCTAACAAAAAACACAGAATGGATGAGTTGGCAGGGACCTTAAAAATTACCCAGTTCCAACCCCTCTGCAATGGGCAGGGACACCTTCCACTAGGTTATGTTGCTCAAGATCTCACCCAGCCTGGCCTTGAATGATGCTTCCAGGGATGGGGCATCCATGCTCTAGGCAACATGAGCCAGTGCCTCATAACCTTCATAGAATTTCTTCCTGAAATCTATCCCAAATATATCCTCTTTCAGTTTAAAGCCATTACCCCTTGCCCCACACTGCATGCCCTTGTAAAAAGTCCCCTCCGGCTTTCCTGCAGGCCTCCTAAAAGTACTTAAAACTACTGGAAGGCTGCAATAAGGCCTCCCTGGAGCCTTCTCTTCTCCAGACTATTAACCCCAATTCTCTCAGCCTGTCTTCATAAGAGAAAAGTGTTCCATCCCTCTGATAATTTTTGTGACCCTCCTCTGGACCCACTCCATAAGATTTATGCCTTTCCAGTGTTGAAGGTCCCACAGCTGAAGGCAGTTCTCNGTCTCTCAAACCCACTGTCCACGTCACTGACAAAAGATACTAGACAGTGTCGGTCCTAATTCTGACTCCTGAGGAATGTCTCTCATCACTGGCCTCCACTTGGACATCGAGCCATTGACTGCAAGTCTTCACATGTAACCATTCAGCCAATTCCTTATCCATCCCTCAAATCCATGTCTTTCCAATGAAAGGATGAGGATGTTGTGCATGATAGGGTCAAAAGCTTTGTACAATTAGTCTGAATATTGTTCGAATTTCTGAACATTCACTAGAATTTTATAGTTGTTGATAAATTTGAGTATTATTTTTCCTGATAATTTATATTAAATAGACGTGGCTTTCTGAGATGTCAGTCTGTAAAAAACTGCTTCGCACTTTGAGATTTAACTGATTTTCTAGTGCACCAGCTGGGCGAGATATGAAAAGGGAAGATTTTAGAGCTCTGTAGCGAAGTTTACCTTTCGGGCACTCACTGAAGCTTTTAGTAGTTTTTGTCAATAATGGTACCCTTTGTTTGTTTGTTCCTTAGGGGAAAAAAAACAAAGAGTAAGACTTCTTTCTGCCTAGCTAGTTTCCTAAGCCTAACTGAAAAGACTATCATAAGTGTTTTCTGAACTTGGGATCTGAACAGGCCATCACGTAGGTGAAGATAAGCTAGACCATGTTATAAAGAGGAACTCAAAAGTCAACAGTACTTCTACTAACCAAACCCCAATTGCAATTTGAAGTATGAAATATAAGTTCCAGATGTCTTTTCCTCTTTTGAGAAGCAAAGTTTCCTTCCTTCTCTATTTCTTCTTTTTCATCCCAGCTCTCTCTTCCTTTTTGTTTAGGGGAAAAAAAACCCCACAGTAAGCAAACAATGCTCCCTCTCCACCCCCACCAATACACCAAAAGTTAAAAATAATTAAATAAAACCTCCCTGAGTCCAGAGATTTTTTTTCTCCAACAACAATTACGAGCTTGGAACCAAGCAAAACAACTTATGCAGCTGCAGCTGACACAAAGCTGAAAGTTTTCAGAAAGGCTGATAAAATTTTTGCTGTGCCCTAATTTCTGGTACGGTCTTGTTATGAGAACATCAAGAATAGAAGACATATTTTGTAATCCCTGCTCCTGAGTTCTTTTTTTTTTACCTGCTCTGTATTCGCCAATTTAAGCTTTCATGGAAGATACATTCAATTTCAATAAGAAAAATAAAAAGAGTTTAACAGTAAATGCATTAATGTATATGTCAACCATTTAATTCAACTTCTCTCAGAAAGAAACTTGTAGCATTCTAATTCTCCCAATAAGATTGTCGTAAGAAAATAATTTAAATTAAAGGGAGGTTGCAATCAAGCAAGATCTTAACTCAATTTCTGCAAAGCTCTTCACTATGTTCTGGAAGTTCATATTTTCTACTTCATCCCTGCAGGTCTTTACCAAATCCCTTCCAATATACCAACAGGACCTTTTAAGTCAAGGCACTGAAACTACAGAATTTTATTACTGGCCTCCCTAGAGATGTTTATGGAAGAAAAGTAACTCCCACAGCTACCTAGCAAATACTCCCCTAGCAAATAAATACAAGAATCACATTTTGCCTAGTGGCTACCACACCACATTGATAGATCTCGTATGTCTTACCCTTTGACACATTACAAGTAATTTTTTTAGTAACCTCCCCTCATAGTTACTTTAATAATTATCCCACAAGTATTAACTCTCCCAGTTTTATATTGTAAATTTTTCTACATGGAGCAGTTGCCTCCTTGACAGTTAGCAGAGCCTCCACAAATGACATCTTTAACTTTGCAACAAAGTTTGGTACCAAAACAGTCAGATACATCAGATACTGAAAATACATGCTAGAACATTTACTGACACTTACTTTGCCAGGCTTGTTTGCATCAAAGCTGTTTTCTTTAAATTTCTCCTGCAGCGTCTCAGCTAACCGACAAAGCAAGGCACCATTATCCAATTTCTCCATAAAGGTTTCTGCTGTTATTTCTCTACCTGAACAGCAAACAGAAAGTTAACATGGTAGAAAGGGTGCAACAGCATAGATGGCATTTGTGTAAAAAGAGAAATCAATAGAAA
>WAAB01005874.1:16178-30219 GCA_013389865.1 Piaya cayana
TGCTCCTGAGTTCTTTTTTTTTTACCTGCTCTGTATTCGCCAATTTAAGCTTTCAAGGAAGATACATTCAATTTCAATAAGAAAAATAAAAAGAGTTTAACAGTAAATGCATTAATGTATATGTCAACCATTTAATTCAACTTCTCTCAGAAAGAAACTTGTAGCATTCTAATTCTCCCAATAAGATTGTCGTAAGAAAATAATTTAAATTAAAGGGAGGTTGCAATCAAGCAAGATCTTAACTCAATTTCTGCAAAGCTCTTCACTATGTTCTGGAAGTTCATATTTTCTACTTCATCCCTGCAGGTCTTTACCAAATCCCTTCCAATATACCAACAGGACCTTTTAAGTCAAGGCACTGAAACTACAGAATTTTATTACTGGCCTCCCTAGAGATGTTTATGGAAGAAAAGTAACTCCCACAGCTACCTAGCAAATACTCCCCTAGCAAATAAATACAAGAATCACATTTTGCCTAGTGGCTACCACACCACATTGATAGATCTCGTATGTCTTACCCTTTGACACATTACAAGTAATTTTTTTAGTAACCTCCCCTCATAGTTACTTTAATAATTATCCCACAAGTATTAACTCTCCCAGTTTTATATTGTAAATTTTTCTACATGGAGCAGTTGCCTCCTTGACAATTAGCAGAGCCTCCACAAATGACATCTTTAACTTTGCAACAAAGTTTGGTACCAAAACAGTCAGATACATCAGATACTGAAAATACATGCTAGAACATTTACTGACACTTACTTTGCCAGGCTTGTTTGCATCAAAGCTGTTTTCTTTAAATTTCTCCTGCAGCGTCTCAGCTAACCGACAAAGCAAGGCACCATTATCCAATTTCTCCATAAAGGTTTCTGCTGTTATTTCTCTACCTGTACAGCAAACAGAAAGTTAACATGGTAGAAAGGGTGCAACAGCATAGATGGCATTTGTGTAAAAAGAGAAATCAATAGAAATCTTTACCAAACCTGAAATACGTTTTAACTGAATAGTTACCGTTAATTTGAATATTCAGTGAATAACCTCATTACTACTTTACTGGTAGATATACAGCAAATCACTCAAAACCAACACACTTTCTTTGTGAAGGGCTGTGGTGTTGGAAAAATAATTATAGCGTATCATATGACATTTTCCTTATGAAATTCCAGTGCTTTTAACAGTATTTTAAGAGAGAGTACAGCAGACTAATGATTTCCAATGATGTGTATAAGTAGCTATGGTGTAAGAGTTACTAATACTACTGCAGCTTATTTCATAAGAGAAGCAGTAAAACATGCCAAGGAGGACTGTATTTACAACAAAACACAAAAAAAACCCCAGAATTTTCAGACTTGATCCTGCAAGAAGTTGACAAAATGCTACGGTGATTACAGGGCTCCTTTCAAAGAGCTTTTCGAGAAGTAAAGTCAGGTGTGTTAGAAAAGAGGGAAAAAGTGAAATACCACGTTACACATCTACTTGCCACATGGATAAAAAATTTTACCTAAAGAACAAAGCCAAAATACTCTAATTTCAAAACATATCAATTATTAACATGCTAGATAACACTGTACTTCAAGTGCCACAGATCATCCTCCCTAGCTATAGCCGGCCAGACGACCTTCCATCACACCATAAAAGCCTCCTCCTGACAGAAAAGATCATGGATCCCACAATACGATGTGCATGCTGAGCAGACTGGACAGGCCAGATGAGAAGTGAATAACTTACCACCCTAAATAAAACTTCCAGCACCTTAACATCATTTCCAGGTAAAAATATTCCCATTTTTTATTGAAGGATTTCCATTTTCACACTTCTACTGGACAATTTGCCTTCTCTTTGGATACTTTTTGACCAGCAGCTGTATTTTTCAGCTTTCTTATCTTCTTCTAATATCAAGACAGCATCAAGGACTAATTCTTGTTCTTCATATTAAGAGAAGATTTATTTACTTATGGTGATATTAACATACAGCATTCGGGAACAGCAAGAACACTATCCATCTTTCATTAGCTGCTACACAGCAATCATCAGTAACTATAGTCTTCCCTACAAAACAATAAAAAAATTAAAAACCTGAAGCAGATCCATTCCTGCTACTCAAACCCAGCTGGCTGACAGCAGCACAATAGGTAGAACTCTGCCCAGTGCTTGCTGGGGGCTTTTGCCACAAATTTTTGTCCAACAAGCAATTGTCTGAATAAACCAGGGGTTTTTTTGTTTTGGGGTGGGGGGTTTTTTTGAGGGTTGGTTTTTTTTGGGGGGGGGGGGCAGCGGGTTTTCTTGTTGTTTTTTTTTAGTTAGTTTGGGTGAACTCATTTTCAATGAGATGTCTGTAAATCAAAAGCATTAATCTGTTTAGAACAACATGTCTTCTATCAAAAAAACCTTAGAAATAGTAGATTTAGAAAGAAAGAAGTAAAGCTTTTCTATACCTTTTAATTCAGAAAGAGGAGAAAGCTAACACTCAACAAATGAAATGGATAATAAAAAGATAATATTGTACTTCTGCAATATATTGCTGCTACACTGTAATCTGATAGTCAATGGCACTTGCAACACTGAAGACAGAAGTCTTATAAAGCAATATGACTACAAAAATGCTGAAGGAAAGTGATTTCTCTACGCCCTTGCCTGAAAACTGTTATATACATCAGCATCCTTCAGTGAAAAAACTGAGTCTTTCCAGTTCAGTCAGTCAAAACCTAAGATAAAGATCTTTGCAGCAATCATCTTCAGATGCAACAGAAGAGATATTTTTGGTTAAACTTGTTTCTTTCTAGCACATTTCTACTTCAGAAATACCTGTTTAATGTGAAAGGGTTTCTTCCTTTTCATTCCCTCTTAAGTCTCCCTACTATAAAGCCCACTCTATAGGTGCCGGATACCCAAATGACTTCTCCAGGCAAAGGAGCAGTAGCAGCAGAGCAGACATTCACTAGTAGCTTGTGCATAACTGACAATATTTTAGCAGGGCCCCAAGCTCAGCTGAAGCCAGGACTGAAACTATAATAGCCCACACATACAAAAAATTGAACATCTTAGCACCTCAAAAGTCTTCGTTACCATTCTAGCCTACATAATTTCCCATTTGCCCTATCAGCATTTTTGGCAAGAGTTATAAAGACATTATAAAGTTAAAGTTGAAAAATGACTATGTGATAGAAACTGCTTTATTTTTACTATTTCAAATATTTTTAACATTCAAGATTTCTATTATTTTGGAAAGCATAATTTTTAACACATGTAAAAGAAAGAAATCACATTCTACATATCTATCTTGTCTTATGATTTATAGATTTATTATTTCACTGGTCAAGCATTAAAGACCTAAAACTTACTTAAAGGCATTTTCTCTTTACACAAACATGGAAAAATTCTTCTATCTTCTTCTGCTATTGAACAATATATTATTTTAATTGCTGAACTGAATTAGGAGTTTGGGCACTGCATATTGTACACCAAGTTGGAGCATTTTAGTTCTGTTCCCTTTTATGAAGGCTGAAAGAATGAGGTTTGCATTGAACATCTGTATCCAATGAAAAATATATTAGGTGTCAGCTTTCAATTCACTGTATTTTATGGCTCCAAAAGGTGGCATTTCTTTGCTAAAACAGACACTCTGACATATTTAACAGTTGAAATGTATTGATTCAAATGAGAGTAATGTTCATAGCCCGGGGAAAAAAATGGCTCTGTATATTTGTATGGAAAAAACATTAAACTCCATTAAAAATGTATAACTCCCCCTATAATTACAACAAAGCAGTTGCAATGTTTTTACAGAATGGTAATAACATTAAATACAATAAAAAAACAACACTAAAAGTATTGGGAAAAACCACAAACCCCAGGAATATGAAGGCTTTCTCAAATCTCACAAGCTTTGCTTACTCTCTCTTTTACCGCAGTCACCCAATGCCCTTTTAAAGGACAAACCACTTGACCTGAACATTTACCGCTTGGAAACTGTGGGTAGCTAGCAATAAGGACACCCAGCGCAACCAGACTGGGAGGTCTAAGAAAGAATAACTAGAAAGAGCCCATGCCCCAGGTGTGGGCTCAAGAGGCCAAAGATGAAGCATTCTCTACAGGCTGTCTTGGACAACCAGCACCTTCAGAAGGCAGTAGAGGACTCAAAACAAAGTATCAAACTCTAGTTGGTTTCTCTATTACTGCACTGAGTTGTTCCACATGTAGTTTAATGACTACAATGCAAGACACTGATTCAGCATCACAACTAGTCAATTGACTATTTTAATTGTATCCTTCAGTGGTAAAACAGAACTACTAGTTTACAGATAATAAACTGGTACAAAAATAAATGCTGGTCAATTGTGATGCCTACTTTGGATTAAACTTTTATTTAACTGTGTTCATAGAGTGTACCATTCTAAAGCATGACATTCACTCTATTTATTCATTCTAATGGTTTTGTTTGAACTGTTTATTCTTTTCCATATTACACTGTCAAACAAGAGATGAGAAAAAAAGCAAGTGTGAGTGACTTTATTGTACAAGCTCAAAATGTGACATAGAGCAGCAGAAACTGCTAGCAATACCAACCAAGCATCAATGAATGTACAACTCAACACTGGTTCCAAAAATTTCAAAATGGAAAAGATGACAAGGGTCGTGGATGTCCTTCTGCAATAAATGACAATCAGTTGAGGGCCACTATTGAAGTGGACCCACACAAAACAACCCACGAGGCAGCAGAAGAATTAAGCATTGATCATTCCACAGTCCTTCAACAACTGCACCAAACTGGAAAAGCAAAAGAGCTCGACGAATGGGTGCTCATTCAGCAAGAGCCAAATGGAATCAAAAAATGACTTAAGAAATCTGCTCTACATTTCCTTTGCACCACAAAACCAGTAAATTCTTGATCGCATTGTGATATGCGGTGAAAAATGGATTCTATATGACCATCAATGGCATTCCATACAGTGGATGGACTGAGGTGAAGGACCGAAACACTTCCCTGAATCAAAGCTTCATCAAAAGAAGTTTATGGTCACTGTTCGATGGTTCACAAGTGACATCATCCCCAACAACTTCTTGTATGCTGACAAAAATCTCACAGTGGAGCCGTATTACCAAGAAATCAACAAAATGCACCAAGAACTGCAATGTTTCTGTCTAACATTGGTCAGTCAAAAAAGACCAGTTCTTTTTCACGACAACAACCAACAGCATGTCTCGCAGCTGACTCTATAGAAGCTGCATCAACTGGTCCATGAAACTTTGCCTCACTCAGCTTACTCACCTGACCTCTCTTCCACCAATTGCCACATTTTTAAGTATTTTGACAGCACGCTGCAAGAGACGGTTTTCCACAACCAAGCACCAGCTCAAAATGCCTTTGAAGAATTCATCAGTTCCTGGAATCCAGAATTCTATGCTACCAGAATGAATAGATTTGTTTCTTGTTGGGAAAAAACCCCACATATTCTAACTGTTCTTATTTTTATTAATAAATTCTATTCTAAGCTGAGATATACTGCTCGAAAGTTGATCGTTAAAAAAGGCAATTAGTTTTATACCAAAGTAGTAGAAACGTTTCAGTCAGCTGAATCTCTGAAACACTGTAAAGGATGAGCTTCTACAAAGACCGAGGCACCAGTGGAATAATTCCTCCTGGCCCTCTCAAATTTCATGGCTTTTAAAACCAAGATAACAAAACACAATAAAAATAAACAAAAGGCAAATTATTTTACACACATGCAAAACTGGTTCTTTTCTGACAAGGCTACTCTGTTTCCTCCAAAAAAAAACAGAGTAAGAAAAAGAGAAATAGTTTTGATAGCTCTGAGATATTGAAATGGGACTTAGTTGAAATGGGACATATAAACAATCCCAAATACATGCTGATTAAGAACATTACAGTCTCTTAATTAAACAAACTGCATCAGTGCCAGCAGACTCATTACAAGTATCAGTATCATGAATTATCTGATATTCAGGTATTTAAAACCTGCATTTCCCACTGGCTTGAGATGAACATACAGATGTTGAAAACAAAGATCCTGCTACAGAATCCTCTTAAACAGCAGGATGAGCAATAAGCTGGAGCTGAAGCACTTTTTGTTTAATTCAGAAGCAAAGAAAGACAGTTTTTTTGCAGACAACTTCCTACCCTTGATCCCACAAACTTCACACCACCTTCAACACACCTTTAATTTCCACATCTGGTCTCCAACTTGGTGCCTCTCCTAACATCCTTATCTCTCTGCTCCTCTTCTTCAAATCTACTTCACTTTTGCACCCAAGGAACTTTTACATGCCTTATACAACATTCAATGTTTACATGTCCAGTTCCTCAGAACCTTGCACTCTCGTGAAGCCCAGAAACCTCTGTTAGGATGAGACCTCAGCACTGCAACCTTGAAGCCCTGATATGTGCCCAGGACACATCTTCCTGATCTACTCCATGGTCCCATGTGCTAAATGAAGCTGGATGGAGAAGCAACAATATCAAAACTTTCTGCAGCTGCTAAGTGGGCTCTGGCAATGGGGAAAAAAGATCAGAGCTCTACACAATAGCCAAAGGACAAAGAGAAAACCCATTCTGCTGTACTTGTCAAAAACTATAGAATGATGATGATATCCATTCCTTCCAATGTCAGCCCTTTCATTTCCGCAGACACAAGACAAAACAAGACAGTACTTGACAATACAGCACACAAGCAAACCCTATTTTCTTTCAAAACTGCTGTTTTGCCTCTGCTAGAAGATTGCAATGGCCCAAATGTGCAAATCCCCTAGTGAAAGTTGTTCAATATGAAACAGAAGTTTTCGGTATCCTCAAGAACATTCTACTAAAAGAAGCATATACATAATCTACTAATTTGGAGTGTGTCAGCAGTGAAAGCATTGCTGAGTTTTTCATTGGATCTATACATAAAAAACAAGATGATAATCATTTGCAAAGCAGTTGGGTCAACGTGTCTCCTTAACTCTGCCACTACAGGAATCTCTAATGGAGCCACCAGAGCTCTGCAGAAGGAAGTGAGTGTCAGCTCTACAACATCCATAGCTCCGATTTTTCTCTCCACCATGCAAACCACCATCCACTCAATCCTGATGTGTCCTGCTTTGAGAATGGTATCATGTACAATATTGTATGAGTTAATCCTATCTGACACATTGATTTCATCTGTGATGTCTTTTTTTCCAGCCCCCAGGATACAGGCAGCCAAAATCTATTCGGCAATAGAGCTGTGATGACAAATCATCCTCCTGGAAAATCCAAGTTTCTCTGACGTGGCTCCAAAAATAATTAGCAAAATGCATACAACATTACCAATGATTACAAATGATTACAAAATCATCCCCCCCCTCCCCCCCATATTCCATGCTAACATAGCATGGAAACATCCATGCTCTATTAGAATTAAATGTCCAAAGTCTCTGGGTTAAAAATTCTTACAGGATTATTTTCCAGCTGTACCACATATCTCAGCCTTCCAGTTTGTGATGTGGGTAAGGTGACATTCTAGCTATGCCCGATTTCCACTTAACACCAAACCTCTTTGTGTTATAAAGTGTAATATTCTTCTAATGTTTTCCAGTTTGTGATCTTGAGCCCCTACAAGGCTTTGGTGCAGCAAAACTGTCCCCCTGTCGACTTCCAGTAACACCATGTAGGACATTTGCCTCTCCACAAAAATTTCTCAAAACACCATAGTTGATCCAACTATCTCAAAGAGGTTCAGCAGTATTTTTGTCTAAAATATTTCCCATTTTGTTTTTAAAATCTACATTTATTTGAAATGATTGTGTCCTTGTTCAGTCATACTACAAATGAATGAACAAAATGTAGATCAAGCAAAATAGGAACCAACATGGCAAAAATGAATTGAAATGTATATCAATTTTCTTTGTAAAATGAGAAATTATTTTGCATTGATACTGGCATAAAGACACCTACAATAAGGCCACACAAGTTATAGCACAGAGCAAAGCAGGGTGTGGATAAACAGAATATTATCTTCTCCGTGTTATCTACGCATCCACAAGCATGAAAATCTACTAACCATTAATGCAAAGTATATTATTTCACCCATGGAGGAAAAAATACCCACAAGAAAAAAAAACAAAAGAGATCTTCACATATCCTTTCATCCTTCTGAATGCTGAAAAGTGAAAGAGTACAAATAGGTTTTTACAACAAGATAATGGCATGCTATAAATTCATACCTATTTTAACTTACAGCAACATGCTCATGTGCCCCTTCTCCCATTAAAGTTAACCTGAATTATACAGTAATTAAACCAAATTTGAATTCTGAGTTAGTATATTAATCTGAATATTAATTACTTCAATTCAGTTACACTTAATTTATTTTGAATGTGAATTTTAACTTAATTGAATTGTTAATTTGAATAACAATGTCTACACAGGAATTCAAATCACTATAAATTTCCGTTCTTCAGGACAAACTATGAAAAGAGGAGCTTGGTGTGAGAAGGTGTAGGGGAATGCATTAAGCAAATGAGCTGTGTATGATGCTTAATTAAAAGAAGGTTGTGCTCATTTAGTTCTGCAGGGCAGGATTTGGTGTCCATATGAAAAATCAGATTTTTAATTATAGTTGGCATTTCAGAACCTCCTGCTGGTTGCTACTTTCTTGCTAAAAAAAGTGACCTCATTCCTAAACTTGTCACTGTGAGAACCCTGTTACAAACTGCAAACAAGCTTCTATTTGTTTTAGAGGGCCTCACTGAAACTTCATTGTTTAAAACAATTAAACAATATATTAAATCCTTAATGGAACGTGCTTCTTCTGATTCAAAAAACAGTTCTTTTGGATTGCTGTCTTGTGGTAACTGGAACGAAAAGTCAAGATCTCTAGATTTTGTTCTGGCATTGCCTAGAATATTTTACACTCAAAGCTCATTAATTTAAATGGAAGTACCACAAAAAGATGTAATTTAAAACAACTGCCACTTTTGCAGTTGTGGATTCCAACTGTAAAATGCATATTCCTACCTGCAAAACACAGTGTTTCTGCAAACTACTGACACTGTATTTATTAACTACACTTCTAATAATACAGTGATGCTGCCCTTCTTCTCAAAAAGGAAATATGCCAACATAGAATATGTAGACAAAAGGCACTAGATATACTTTATTATTGCACTTCATTGAGATGGTTCAAGCTACAACATTTCTGAAGATGAGACACTGCCTGTCTCATCAGAACGGATTCCCAGAATTTAAAAAAAAAAAAACACCTCAGAAAACCACCCGCACCAAACTTAAAAGTGCTTGTCCAAATTTTCCTCCAAAATAACACCAACAAAAGTTTCATGTAAACATCACCGCCTCTGAAATATTTTCTTTGTTTAATGAGAGGAAGTGTTGGCATGTTTCCCTTAGGATGAGGTATTGTGCAAATCATGTATGCTTTTGGTAGAAGCCTTTTGTCTTAGAAAGATGACACAAAAGCCATTTTCCCCTGAACGCTCTCAACAAACAACATACCACTTCCTGGCTCATAATTTCTAAATTCTTCCTTCTTGAACGACTTATATACCCCAAAGAACTGTCTCTTGAATTCCCATCAGGGACATACTCTCATTCGCTTTTCTTCGTCTACCTGATTTTTCTTGGCTTTTGGGTTGCATCCTCTTCTATCAACATGTTTCAGCTTCAACCAACAAGGCATAGAGCTGCAACCAGTAAATCCCCAGGTCCCAGCTGCAACCACTAGCTCAGACCCCTCCATCCGCAAGCTTGCACAAGTCTTAGCCCGCACTGCCTTGGGCAGCAATTATCAATGACTAGACTCCTCAGTCAGCAAAGAACTATTTAATGGCTCTTCCCATTCCAGAGAGTCAGTACAGCCGTACTTTTTAGGAGGGCTACCCCTAAAAATGGAAGAGGCACTTAATGGCAGTATTTGCACCGCTCAGCTTACTGGTATTAATACAGACACAAAAGAACATTTAAACGGAAAACTGAGGAAAAATGAAGTGAACAATAAAGTTCAACTAAGCCACCCACAGAAACACTGTGGAAGGAAACTACTTATTAGCTTTTCTAACCTAGCAAATAGTTGTACTACATGGAGGGAGCTACCTAATCACAACTACCTTTATTGTGGAAACACCAACAAGCCTGAAGGACTGATTCCCAGTTAACAGTGTACAGAGTTCTCTTACTAGCCAGTATCTGCATTCTATCGTATTATATCTTACCCAGTAGGTTTGTGAGCCACAGAGCCAAATCCTCTTTCATCGGCAACAAGTTGGCCTCATGTCTGCTTGCAAGCCACTGACTGTATTGATGCATATCAGAGAGGCCAGGCCCACGTGCTTTTGGGCTCAGAGCAGTGCACATTGCTTATCCACTTGTTGTACCTGTTTTAATATATGAAAAAGGAAGAAAAAAAATCATTATACCAAGTTTCACAAGTTCATTTTTAGAATTGTGGAAGACAGCACTAACTATCATCTAAGAAATCAGATGTCACATAAACAAATGTGGATCTAAGACATCAATAAAACGTCAACAACTGAAGTTTTGTTTTGTTAATGGATCACATTGCAAGTGATTAAGTCATCCAGATAAATGTCAACTTCACTTGTACCAAAGCTATACAGGTTGCCAACATATAACCAAATATTCTGCAAGGAATTATTAAAATCTAATCAAAATAAACATTTTACACAAAGCTAACAATTCACTCTGGTACCTGATCCAACATCCATTCAAAACAAATGGAAGGCTTCAGAGATTGTTGGATCAGACCCAAGAAAAACATGGGAACAACCAAGTTACACTATTACAGCAAACTTACTAACAACTAGCAAATGCTGTCACAAAATGTAACCAGTTTATTCTACAGCTTCAGAATAATTAAATAAAAAAATGCACACCAAACATATTTACTGAATAGCATTATTTATTCAGAATGGAACACAACAGCTAGTGCTGGTAACACACACTTCCCACTTCCTTCTTTTATACAAATATTCCTCTGCTATGGTGAACTTCAGTTTCAGGTAAGACAATGTGTCATGTATTAAACATTAGTTAAGTGTTCTGACTCTTGTAGCAGTCAGAGAGGTTAGACCTGTGTCTCTGCTCCTGAAGGATGAATTTCCCCTACTTGGAGCAGAGGTGTCAAGGGAAGATGGTTAATATTCTCTCCGACTTTCTTTTCAGAAAGTCAGTCCTGGACCCTAGAGCTTGTAGCAATGAGTTGAGATACTTTCTTGTCTGTAGCCTGCTGAAAGCCCAGTCACACCAAGTAGCAGTGACAAGGTCTACAGGTGGCACTGGACAAGCATTAAGTGGGGCTGAGAGGTGCCTACTGTCTCCCAGCTGGTCCACAGCTACTGAGTTTACTTGTGCCAGCTGGCTTCAGCTAATCATAGAATCATAGAAATCACACCACAAACACTGTTTCATTCTGTCCTTTGCATGCCTTTCAAGCCAGGTAAAAGCTAATAGTGACTAAAAACAACAATGAAAAAGAACAATTTGTTATACTACTCCGTTGTGGTCTGGAATAACAGCAGTAAAACCAATTCCTTTGCCAAAAAGAGGGAAATGTTTACTGAATGTAAAAAGCAATTGCCTTTCCATAAAATCAGGCTGTAACTGGCATTTCCAAATACATGAAATGCTGTTTGGGATATTTTAATGCTTATATTAAAACACTCCAGCAGTTTTTAATCATACACTAGGTAACTGAACTCATTGTTCACAAAAGCACATGCTTAAGTTCTTGTTCAGAGTACCTTACCCCAAATCCTTAAGTTAAACTTGCCCTTGAGATAGGCTCAGCTTTCACTATGAATATACTTCTTACTTAAATTAGATAATTTTTTCATTTGGGGAAACTAGACATTAAAAAAAACTTTACTCCCTTGTATAAACAGATATTTCCAAATTATCAGTAGATTTTACATTTTTCTAACAACAAAAGAGATACTTAAGTATCAAAGTCCCCTTGAAAGAAGAGGAGTTTAAGATGAACTTAAGTACGTCATTTAAGCACAGTTTGAAAACTGACTTTGGAAAAAAAAATGTCAGCTTGGATTTATGGCTTCCTGGCTGATTAAATCTAAATCATACTTGTTCTTCTGGAGTGATGTGTAAAGGAGTGGGGAGAGAACTAGGACATTAGGTGTGCAAAAACCAACCCATCACCACCAAAAGACATGCCTTTGGACTAGATAATACTAACAGCTAAGGAGTTACACTGACAATAGATTTAAAGTTGCTCTAAATCCCTCACAACCATGCAATTTGGTGCTTCGAGCTTCAGTTTGGGGAGATGGAAACAGAGGCAAGACAGGCAACTGACACCACCTTCTCTTCTAAGCATCTTCTAAGACTATATGGAAAAAAATTGAAGTATAAATAACTCTGTAACATATTTTCTTTCTGAAAAAAAAAAGCCTTAAAATATTTTTTGACTGATTACTGGATTCTACAAACTCCATTGATGGCATTAGAATCAGAACTGAAACTTATTTACTCTCTCAAATCACTTGTGAAATGATATTGTTAAGAAGTTGATAAAAAACTGTCGTTTGTGAAAGGTGACTTGACATACAACAGATAAATAAAGCAAATTAAAAATACATCATTTTTGCATCTGATTTTCAGTTTATTAACACCTATATATCTAAATATTTAGGCAACACAACCCTGCAATTTGTTTATTTTGGTATATAGACTGGAAAAATACATCTGAAAATTGAAGCTCCACTGTACTAAAGGAACCAGCTAGGCACTGCACTTCTTCAGCAGAAGTAATTTCAAACATGCTTTGAGGAGTAGGTGACCCCTGGAGGTCCCTTCCAACCTAAATTATTCTGTAATTTTACATGTCAAGGATGTACACAGGGTCTGCCCCGCTAGCAGCATAACACATGGCACACACACTGAGCTGGTTGTGTTAACAGAAAAACCAGAGACAACATCCCTCTCTTTCACCTCAGGAAGGGCTTCCCTAAATTACCACTTCCAAGAGCACTTATATGAAGCGTCTTATGATGCTTGAAGCTAATAAACAATCAACAACATGATAACATGCCCGCCAGCCTGCCAGATACAATACAGGCTGCTGGTGGTGGGGCTGCAGTATCTTCAGGGTCTGAAAGTTGCATTTCTTTAAGACTATAAGTAAAAAAAAAAACAAAAGGAGAGAGATGGCTTCTAGAGAAGCTACACAGAGGCAGTTTGGGTTTCCTCATCAGTCTATGAAACAAGCACTGCAGTCTGTATGCTTCCAACTGATCTCTGTGGAGATGTAGATCAGAGAATTCAGGGATTTGTGATACTGCTTCAGTTTGGCTCTACAATCCAGGGCTGCCTTCTAACGTATTTCATACTGATCTACCTCTTGCTTCATAAACCTCAGCAACCAGGCTGTTTAAAGGCCTCAAGGAACCTATGAGCCTCACTGAACGAAGGAAAAAGTGGGAGAACAAAAAGCTGATAGTGGAGGATGCATGTGTGCTTCAGTTTGGTAGTAACTGTGCTGGTAAGGAGAGAAGATGCAGAGACAAGAAAGGCGTTAGGAGTTTAAGGTTGTTCTAATAGGACACAAGCTCTCAGAACAGGAAACAAGGAAAGATCTGGAAAGGCAGATAGACAGGTGACTGAACATCTAATAGCTGAAAATGATTCAGGCATCTCTATACTGGGGCTACTTCTTGAAACAGTAGCCCTGAATTAAGAATAATGCATAGATTAATATGTGAAGCAGGCATGCAAATGAGGATTGCAGAATGAGGAAGTTATTTCTGATGAAGTCTATCCATTGAAAAGACCCTTAAAGAATCACAAACAACCCAACCTTACCTCTGAGTAACTTTACTTTCAGAAATGCAATTAACTTTCCCCTTCCTCCCTACTTCTCTGAAAACCTACCATACACTTGAGAACAAGTTTCTTACTAGAATCAAAGCACCAAAATTCTTACCTTAGCTTTTCTAAAAATGAAAAAAAAAAAACCAAACCAGCCATCAGGGAACAGTGTGTAATTTATTACCTGTAGCTCCTATCACAGATTCT
>WAAB01005874.1:30672-87485 GCA_013389865.1 Piaya cayana
CCAACCAGTTCTCCACCCAGGAGAGTGTGTGTCTGTCCAGGCCGGAGGCTGACAGTTTCTGCAGCAGAATGCTGTGAGAAACTGTGTCAAAGGCTTTGCTGAAGTCCAGGAAGACCACGTCCACAGCCTTTCCCTCATCCAGTAGACGTGTCACTGTGTCATAGAAGGCAATCAGAAGTGATATTGTGGGTCAGTTACCAAACAGCAAGCATCAAAAGGCATTAAACTCTTAATTATTCTTTATGCAAACACTGACCACTACTGAATTAAGAAGCTGAATTTAAGCCTTCAGTGCTGAAGTACCTAAGCTTCATTAAAACATTCATCTACTTCATCAACTGTAATAGCCCATACATTAACTATTAAAACTTCATCACATACTGGCTGAGATCTGTGAAGAAGCTGAACTGAAGTGAAGGTGACAACAGTTACATCCTGAGCTCCTAAAAGACCCCTTTGAAGATTTTACCTGCAGTAAAGCCCAGGCTCTTGATTCTTTGCTCATATAACGTCAACTCATCTCCTTAAAATGACAACACATTTTCTGGTGAGCTAGAGGAAAGTTTATTGACAATTTAGCAGTGAGGAATTTGGTTAGGGAATGCGATAAACTTGCTACATAGATAGACAGTAGCCTTGAAGGATACGTCACCACAGCTGAGGCCTCTTTGGCTCCAATTATTTCATCCTTTTATTTTGGCAGACATGAAGTATGAACAAAGTAGCCAAAAAATACCGTTTTTCCTAATCTCACTACTTTCTAACAGCAACATCAAATCATCATATATACTGCTCTTTAAAACTAGCCAATACAAACTTGTCAAACATTTTATAGCATGTTACATTGCTCTATAAACTGTTGAGGCTGATGCAAGATACGCACGAGCATTTCCAAAACTTACCTCTAAACACTTTGTTCCCCAAAAAGCAAGTTCTTCCCCCAACTATTCTGAACGCAGACAAGGAAAGGTCTACAACCAGGTTTCATTCTGTTTTGATACAGGTCATATTTATGCAGCACAGCCTTTTTTTTCCACCTCTCTCAATACGAGCACAACATCTCAAATTCTTAGACTTATTGTCTAGCTGAAGAATTCAGTGTGGGATCATTTACAGCACACACAGCGACATGTAACAAATTCAAAACACTGAGAGGTTATATTTCTCTCTCTTTGCTTCTACCAAACAGCGAGTTTTTATTTTGCTTTACAGTAGCACATTTAGTTTTCTGTGTATTGTAACTCACTCCTTGTATTTTGCCAGCAGTGTAACTTACTCTACCTGCTGATTGTTGTCAGTGATCATCAGGAGAAAGCAATGAGAATCAAACAAGTAATCTTCTGTAAATCCATTGGCTTTTGTAGGGGTTGACTGGTAGATAAAAAGGATTCAAGAATGATACACTTTGTACTCAAGACACACAAGGAAAAACTGTTTAATCCAGAAAGTAAAACTGCCTGCACAATTAGGCACTCACAACGGCAGACCTCTGGATTCAATTCCATTTCCTATTCCAATCACCTTCCTTCCCTGTAAAACTGTGATAATAGTACTCTTCAATCAAAAACAAGTATAAACAAGAGGATAAAAAATATTCTATGTACAGATATACATACATGGAAAATACACATGCTCCATCCTGTGAATTCATCATACAAGCCAGTAAGTTTCTACTCCAAACTACCCATCCAGTTCTCACAAATATACATAACGGCTTATTTGGAAGTAGCTGCTGGCTATGCAGCATTCTCTGCATTATGTGAGTTTTGCTGTCACTTCAGCCTTATTCCTAATTATAACATGTGCACTTGTTCTCAAACAAAAGAAGGCTTGAACCACTCTTATTAACTTGCTCCTAGATATAATCCTTCCAGGTCAGGGATGAAGTCTTGTTGAATTACTTAATCTTTATGACTTGGTTTAAGAATTAATATAGGAATTCAGTATCTTACAAAACAAGGTGGGGGGGTATTATTTTATTTGTATTCAGTTAGAAAAGAATAGAAAGTCGTTATAAGTCTCTGTCGAGGTAGAAAAATAATTATAAAGCAAATACAGAAGCATGTTTAGAGATCAGTCAAATCACCTTTGATGTGAAGGTCTTACACGACGTCCCCTCTGCACCAGACCAGCTTGGCTATGACACTAGGCAACAGACATCTGGTTTGGCCCACCCAGGCACTACTCCCTGGCAGGGAAGCTAATCGACTGGCTCTGCTCAGCTGGCAGCCAAACCAGAGTCATCCAGGACTGAAGATTTGCATGTATGCCAATTCAGTGGCCTAGTTGCTCTACAAAGCTGGAACAACTGGAACAGATGATGGCATAACTCTGCCTTGGACACTGGGTTCAAAGACCGTGTCTCATAAAAATCTTCATAGTATTAAATATGCAGGCTTTAAGCCTGTGAAATGAGGTCTCTTGTAATATGACTGAGTGAGCACATTAGCTATCAGTTGCACAAGAAACATCATGCACACAACTGTGTAACAGCTTTACTGTCAATGGCAGAGAAAGCAGACAGCAACTTAGACAAGAGCAGCAATAGTTTTCTCTGAAGGTATTGGAACTTGAGCACTAGACTGCACATTGGCTTTGACTGAGGGGTATCGGCTATAAACGCAGACAATCTCCTGCTGTCTTAGAGAGAAGGTAATGCTATTGGAAAGCAGCCATCCTGGAAAGAGAGGAGACAGGATCAAAAGCCAGAATGGAGCTCATGAGTATCTGGCAAGGGTCTCTGCTGGATCTCCCTGCTAGTTCTAATCACCTCAAGCAGATGGAAAAGAACAGAACTTTTGAAACTTTGCTAGAGTTTAAGTGGGCTGTGAGAAGCATTCACTCACTGTAACTGCAAGTTGGATGAAAAAGAGCTTCGATGAAAGATTCAATATTCATAAACAGATTAAGTTGCAGCAACAAGTTGTGCATTTGTGGAAACTGAAATGAGTTTGTCCACAATTTGGGACCCACAGTTGCAATCACCAGTTTCACATAAGCCTGTGGCATTTTTACACCCACTGCATGTCCAAGCATAAATCCATTCACATTTGAAAACTGATTGCAGCTTTCCTGCCTTGGCGTTGGCACATTTTTCAGATTTGGGGAGTATAGTTAGTCCACACACTAAAGGAGGTTCTTGTTTTTTCCACCCCTCACCCACAAGCATATATACGTGTACACACACACATACTTGCAGAAAGGGGAGAACAAAAAGATATATGAATGTCTTCCTCTGAGAGCCACAGAGGTAACTAAGAGTCTCTGTAATTGATAATTTTAGCGTCAGGAAACTGTTCCCTATGGCGAGAACTACTAGACAGTGGAATAATTTCCCCAGGTGGAACCACGAAAGCTCCCCTACTTGAAATCCTTAAAACGGACTAAAAGAAGCAGTAAGAAAACACAGAGAGACCTTCCACTTGCTGGTAGATGTCACTCAGTCCATCTGTACCACCTGCTACTTCCAGTTTACTACAGAACAGAATCACTCATTTTGCTGTTTTACAGATGTAAAAACAAACACAATCACTTTTTAAGCAATTCTGCTACTACATCACATAGGTCCTCTTCCAGAGCTATTACAAAGCCTTCCCTTCTGAACGGAATAGGTCATTCTCATCTGCATCATCCTAAATATATATATTTGGAATCTTACTTTTCCCACTAACATAAGCAAGCAGATAAAGCATAAGCTTACAAATGCAGCAAGCACATCTTGTAAGGAAATTCAATTTTTCTAGTTATTTTATTATCCTTATAAACTATACCACAACCAATTTAGCCCAAAGTTTCTGGAGCTTTCCCAGATTAACTTGGAGCATACTGTACATGTTAGGAGCAGGGGGAGGGGCACTGGAGGGGAACCACCATCTGAAACTCATTAATCAATTAGAATTTTTAAGGGCTTACATCAAAATGTGATCTACACTGATAAAGTAAAATTTAATCACAAGAAGCCTTTGTCCTTCACATTATGAATATACGTGTTACAAATGTGCGCACTTCGAGCAGGGGATAGAGAGCCTGGCACAACAGCTCACTGATACTTTAGACCTGTAAGGCCCTTGGTCTGGGGCCAGACCAAAATGAAGTTAACCACACTTAAAAAAATCTGAGCTAATGATTGGAAGCTTAGACATTTTCAGGACTATGCCTAGGAGAAACATCTTTGTTGCCTTGTCTCCTCCATCAAAAGGAAAGGAAAATGTCCTTCACAAACAGACCAAAGCAAAACTTCAGGAATGTTCCAATACCTACTTGCTCAGAAAATTATAAATTCTGGAAACTAAGCCCAGTTCCTAACACAGTCCAGAAACTTTCAAGTTAACTTCTCTTTGCCTGGTTCTTACTATATGTGTTTCTGCTTGTCTAAGCAAAATAGCCATTAAAAATTGGTGCAGAAAAAGCTTCAGCCTTCACCAACTAGAAAAAGAAATATATATTTAAACTGACATATTGGATCTTACAAGGAGTTTAAGTATCTCTCTTGCTGCAAGTACACTATGCAGACAGTATTGCAAGCTCAATCATCAGCTTTGCTTTAAATTACAAAGTTTCATTTCCAAATCCTGTCCTGAAATTACTGTGAGGTGTAAAGCAGAGTCAAAGAGGGACTTTGGATAGTAAGTGTGCCAATTTAAACAAGACTGTGGGCAAAATAAATAAACTAATGAAACAAGTTTGCAGCCTAAAGTCAATACAAGCTAGAAACTTGAGGATAGTACTGGCTCTTCCACACCTCACCACCTCCATCTACATTTGGTTGTGGTTCCAAACAGGGAACCACGACATGATGCTCATCAGATGCCCTATGGTACTATATGATGCAAATTTAGAAACATCAGCTAATTTCCTACTAAATCACAATCCACATCACAAGACCATCATAAAACCATTTCACTTGGCACAGCACGTACTCCCCAGTGAAGAAACCATTCATAATTTAGCATACATACTGAAGAATACGTGTCTTGTTCATTTTTAATTTCAAGGTAGTGTCAGAAATGTGCTGGAATGGCACAGGGGAGCCTGGAATGCATCCTTTCTGAGGCTCCAGGAGTCACAGAATCATAGAATCACCAGGTTGGAAAAGATCCACCGGATCGTCGAGTTCAACCATTCCTATCAAGTCCTTCTCCCTTAGAAGCATGCAAAGCCAGTAGAGCCAGCTGACTGCACAGCACTGCAGTGGGATGCTTAGAGCAATCCTAGATAAGGATTGCAGACATTAGAAAAAAAGTTTTCACTGAAAGGATTATTGGACACTGGCAGAGGCTGCTCGGGGAGGTGGTTGAGTCACCATCCCTGGAGGTGTTTAAAAGACGGGTGGATGAGGTGCTGAGGTGCATGGTTTAGTGATTAATAGGAATGGTTGGACTCGATGATCCCGGGGGTCTTTCCCAACCTAGAGATTCTGTAAGGAGGTCCGCAACCTACGTTTCTTACGAGTAAAGGACTAGTGAAGAAACAGAGCCCTCTTAAAGTCAAGCTCTGCCTTTCTGAGATTAGAATCTAGACTGCAGGCTGAAGAGGAAAGCAAGAACCTCGCAGGAGGGCACCAGAGGGGTCTCACCCCTCCTGCCATCGCCTCGGGCGCTCACATTTCCCCCTGCAAATCGACCCAGCCCGTCCTCCTCTCCCTTCTTGCACCAGCTGCAAGCCGAGCCTACGCGGAGCAGCCGATGGAGGCAGGGGGGATGCGCAGGGCGAGCAGGAGCCCCCTGCAAGAAGAGCCCAAATCCTCCCTTCGCTTCCCGAGGACGATTCCTCCCACCTGCCCTCCCCGGGTTCCCCGCAGCCGCCTCCCCGCCCCAGCTCTCACCGGGACGCGTTCGTCCTCTCCTCGGGGCCCCTCCGCGGCAAAGCTGAGCTAACGACTTTGCCATAAGCGCTGGAAAGCGCCGCTCCCGGCTCTGCCCCTCGGGGGCAGGACCGAGCGCAGCCGCGCGATGCTCGGGGCGGCCGGTCCTCAGCGCCGGCCGCGTGGGAACCGCGCAGGGGGCTGCAGGGGGCTCCAGCGGGCTCCAGCGCCCACCCGCGCACCGACTCGTGTCGCGGAGCTGTCGAACTCCACACAGACGGGGAGAAAGGGGGAGAAACTAAACGAAAATCCTCCCGCACAAACCGCCGGCGCCAGAAATAAGCTGCCTCTGCCCCGCAACGCGGTGCCAGCCGCCTCCCCGGTGCGGGGTGCGCGGAAACAAAAGGCTCCGCAGAGCGGAGACGAGCGACTCTCACCTTGCCCCCCCCCCCCCCCCCCNCCCCCCCCCCCAGCCCCTCGCGCTTTAAACTCGAAGGCAGCCGGCGAGACTAGCCGAACACCCTCAATTTAAAGGAGCCTGGGCTGCGGGAGCGGCAGCGAGACCCGCAGGGCTGCCCCCGGGGACGGGCAGGGAGGCAGATCGGGGTCCCTGGGACGGGCAGGGGGGCAGATGGGGCTCCCCCAGGACGAGCAGGGCTCCCCCCGCCCGCACTCACCGCCCCCGCAGCCGCTGAGCTGAGCAGCCGCGCCGCCTCTCCTCATACTTCTGTCCGCTCCTCTCCGCGCTCTCCTTGGGAAACCCTTCCTCTTTTTTTTTTTTTCTTTCTTTTTTTTTTTTTTTTTTTTTTCTCTTTCCNACCTCCCCTCCGAAACCGATTTCCTACACCAGTCCGCGCAGCCTGAACGGAAGTTTAATACTTACTTTTTTTTCAGAGGGACGGCAAACGCAGTTCACACTGATTTACCCTTGAAATGCTGAGATATTGTATTACAGCCCTTGGCAGCGAGTTGGTGCTTGGGTCCATTTCTCTTTTATTATTCCCTTTCCAAGACTCCTGATTCTAGAGAAAAAAAAACCAACATAGGAGAAGGGAAACTTTTTTCTCTAATATGACTCGGTGTCTCTGGGACTTTTTAACACTTAATAGCACCTCTTTTAATTGCCACATTTCTTTTTTTTCCCCTTTTTTGTTTGTTTTTCTAGTGGCAAAAGGACCATAATTCCAGCTTTATATGCTGGGGACCTCAGCTTTACCGAAAATAATTTCATGCCACCTTGCAGTCTATTTTAAAAAAAAAAAAAAAAAGGAAAAAAAACCCCAAAAACCCAAAAGGGATGCTGCTCACAAATTAATCATTCTTATATTGCACTTTTAAAAGAGATGGGTAGTTTTGTTTGTTCCTGGATGTCTGTGCTTGGTTTACCAGGCTAACTCTTACTATGCCTTTATTTCAGTCATTTCATTCTCACCTTCTTGCACTTTTGTAACACTTCAACATTTTATTAAATGTCGGAACTGACCTTCTCCAATTGTTGTTTATTCACGTATTCCCCAGCACAGAGAAGCCCCTTTGGTGAATTCAATAGCGGGAAACAGATGTTCAGACTTCTGCTCCTCTTAGTGCATGGATGTAGATTGTCCTGTTGAGTTTCCTAATGGTATCACGTTATCACTCTCCATAAGAGTGCTCCAGTCAAACAGCACACTCATTTTTTTCTTTCACAGTGTATATTCACTTAATTACATTGTTCTAGCTAAAGCTCAGTATGTATGATTATACTGAAAGAATTGGTTTAACCTGATTGCTGAAAAGCGCATCAAGTTGACCCCTATTTTTTATTTACATTCATTTCTTTGTACTCCGATCTGCTGGGAAAACTTGATTTGCACAATTAATGCTGGGCTATTTCTCAATAATTGCACTGTAAGCAAATTCCTGTTCTCTGAACAGCAGATATTCATTTCTAGCCAATCAGAATACCCTCATCTTTCACTATTTATTGCATTCATGTACTGATATTATGCTCTTCTGATGGACTATTAACTGCTGTGATGAGTGTTATTTAAATGAGAACATTTCATCAGCATGCTGATTTATATAACTGTGATGAGCTCTAGTCATGTACTGTGTAAGTAAGGGCACAGATTTAAACACACTTCTAGTTTTGTTCTGGATAGCAAAATTTGGATGCTCTTGGGCATGGCTGTTTTCTTTCACTTTTTCAATTTCTTGGTCAAAAGCAAAAAATGAAGAAAAAAAGCACTCAAGTATCCTAGCAGCATAGTGGGGTGGAGCGGATGGTGGGTTGATGAGCAGAGTCCTGCATGCACCTAATTATCTTGTATCTTATATCATAGAATCATAGAATCACCAGGCTGGAAGAGACCCATTGGATCATCAAGTCCAACCATTCCTATCAAACACTAAACCACGTCCCTCAGGACCTCGTCCACCCGTGCCTTAAACACCTCCAGGGAAGGTGAATCAACCACCTCCCTGGGCAGCCTGCTCCAATGCCCAATGACCCTTTGTGTGAAAAACTTCCTCCTAATCTCTAGCCTAAANCACAGAGGGAGAATAACCTCCCTGGATAATATGAGAAGATAAATTCTGTTAAGGTGTCCTCTACTCTTAAAAGTCCTGCTACTTAATAGAAAAGTTGGGGAAAATCCCCTAAACAGCAGTTACATCTCCAGTAAAAGCTTCTCAGGGTTCACATGCACTCTTAAGTTACAAGATTCCTATTAAGTTCAGGAGCAACTCTGAACAGGGAGTTAAGCTGAGGCTTTTCTAGACATCATGCAATAAATCTTGTGTATGCAGTTACCTATGTACCACTGGGAAGAGCAGATAAAGCAGTTGTAAGATTTTGAAGCCAAAATTGTGCACTCCTTGGTATGGTCAGTTAGTACCGAAGAATGATCTAACATTAGTAGAAGAGCAGGCATTCATAAATACACTATCTACATGAAACATGTACTACCTTGTATTATTTCAGTCATTATTTTTTTACCATCACTTCATAAAGAATTGATAGTAGGCTAGCAAAATGCAACAGCCAGTACAACAGTTAAGAAAACAAAACTGAAGGTTAGATCAAATCTTAAGCAAGACTGAGTGGAACACAGTGCCAAGTATGCAGCTGAAATGTACATTATATAAACGCTGTGAAAGTTTCAGTAGTGACACCACAGTTATGAATGTTCTGAGATTCACACTTCAAACAAGACTACAACTTTTCTGTTTCATACTTAACAGTATTTGATTTTCAAACTTAACAAAATAGCTTCAGAAGCATAATGCAAATGTATTTTCTATATCAGGTTATTTCAATAACATCCTTGCTTTGTAGAGGAAATACACAAAATTTTCCTCCTGAAATGCTATCATTTTCTTCTCTATTCCTCTACATAAACAATCTTAGCTCCCTGCACTTTCAACTTCCACTGTCCAGGTGTTCTGACAATATCTCTGCTGCAGTCTACTTCCTAACAGATAACAGGATGAGCGGGGCATATACATAAATGAGTATTTGAAGACAGGCATCAGATGGAGAAGAGAGAAAGGGTAGAATGACTTACAGTGACTGAGGAAGATAAAGCTTGTTTGGAAGTTATGTGCACGTGCAGGAAGCCTGCTCAAAATTATTACTGTGACTAGAACAAAGTGGTTCTACACATTGTCATTTAGGTAATGTTAACAGTAGGAAGGGATTGTTGACTCTCAGGAGATAGAAGATGTGTATAGCTGGCAGAGATACAGCAAATTCTGTCTAAAGTTGTCATAAGCGTTTATGATTTGGGACAAAAATTCAGGATAAAAGATTCTGAAATATTTATTTTAACTTGGTGCACATTGTAAATCTTGATGCATAGATAATTAGAAATTAAATTCTGGAGGACAAGATCAGCAGAGATGATCACAGTGGTCCATTTTAATCTACAAAATTCCTCGGCCTTTTTCTAAAACTGTTTCATAATGCCCTTCTCTCGTGACTGGCAGACGCTACATCCTTCTGTGGCATTACCAGGATTTTCTTAAGGTGCCTTGCAGATCACTTACAAATATGGAGAGAAATTAACCTAGATTAAAGGGTTCCAATGCACAGACTGCTGAAGTAGCAGTCACTAAATGTGAGGAAGAAAAGGGACCAGGAGAAGGGGAATGTATAGAGGAGGTTGAAGTTCTTGGTGGGCAGAAGAGACACACAAACATCTTGCTTGGCACCTCATGCTTTCCTGGTAATTTTCCAAATACTCTGTCTTCAGCGGGTAATTAATGTCACAACTGACCAGTATAATATCAGTTAAACATAACAAATACCATGTAATTTGTGACTGGCATCCCAATTCTATATCAACTCTTCAAGTACATGCAGCTATCAAAAAGGACAGACCTTGGTTAGCTAAGAGGATGGAGATGGGAAAGAGCAACTGAGAGGAGTAGCAGAAATGATGAATAAAAGGTTTGTTGAGTAGAGAACATCAGACCTGTTGATTTTCTTGCTGTTTGCAACTTAAGGAACTACACAATTAAACTATTTAACTGAAAACTAAGCAAGTTTGGAATGCTCTAAAACAGTTATTACATTCTCTTCTTTCTTTCAGTATATGTCACAGAAGTTAAGATTAAGATGTGGAGTCAGTCAATAATACTGCTGATATGTGACTTGGGTCATCTTGCTAAAACACAAGAACTCTATGGACCATCTACAAGGAGCACAGAACATGTTTCACAAATGACCTAGCATTGTCCCAGTATTATAGTACTTGTTTTGAAAAAGGATTTTCATGTCTTCCTTGACTTCTACTAAAGGCAGAGTAGTCAGCAGCTCTACAGGCCTGTCATCAATTAAGTACATCCTTGTGGAACTCACTGAAATGTTTTGCACTGGCCAGTGGCAGATACCTCCTATTTTTACAATTTTGCCAAAGCAATTGGAATATAATATATAAATCCTAGTTAAAGTGTGTCCTGTGCTTGGCAGTTTGAAGAATATGTGGAGAAAGACATGCTGTAAATTAATTCCATCCTCTGATAATTCAGTTTAATGCACACAATGATTTGGCAATTGATTGAACTCTTATCGAATCTGCAGTGGAATATCCATTTTAAAGCTCTATTAATAAAATGCAAACAATTCTTTCACCATAAAAGTACTATGTTTTGCCCTATGTCTTATAAACATAGTATGCAAGAAATTTATTTTCTATTCATATAATGATACATGACTTTAAATAATTACAATTTTCATGAAGCTGTTTTATTCCTAATCTTAAAAATGTCTACATCTAATCTAATGGACTAATCTTCATCCGCTTGAGGAAAAACACCTGGATGAAATTTGACCCGGTAACAGAGAGTTTTCTACTATCGTATACCCGAATTGATGGACTGTCCACCAGCATGTGGAGACTGCTCTTAAGCTACAGGTGTACAGTACGTGCATCACTGGGACAGACACGGAATATGCACGAAGTGATCACAATCCTGATTTATACAGAAACCTAATTTTTGGCTGATTTTCGTAATAGTTTATTTATGGATACAGAACACCCGGTATTTTTCTTGGCATGTCAACTGCAGCTGACACAATGATAGTAGGCCAAAGTCTATGTTCTATTTGGCAATGAAAGTGTAATAATCTGCCTCTAAACAAACCCGTGTCTTAAACATTAACAAGGGTTCCAGTACTTAAAAGGGGCCTACAGGAAAGAGGGGAAGGGGCTCTTTATCAGGGAGTGCAGGGAAAGGATGAGAGCTAAGGATTTTAAGCTAAAGAGAAGAGATTTATATTAGATATTAGGAAGAAATTTTTTCCTGTGAGGGTGGTGAGGCACTAGTGCAGGTTGCCCAAGAAGTCGTGGCTGCCCCATCCCTGGAGGTGTTCAGTATCAGACTGGATGAGGCTTTGAGCAAACTGATCCTGTGGGAGGTGTCCCTGCCTGTGGCACGAGGCATGGAACTGGATGATCTTTAAGGTCCTTTCCAACCTGAATCATTCAGTGAGTCAGGCTGATTGTTACTATTATTTTTTTCTTAAACATGAAGCTCTCAGATACTACATTGGTAAAGATCATATAAATGTGTAAATTAGATAGGCATTGTAACACCTACCTTCCTTCTTGAAGTGAAATCAAGGATACAATTAGAACTCAAAATCATCTAATTGTACCTCATCCGGCACTGCCATCTCCAGCTGCCAATATAGCAATTGAAAGTGACTCGTGAGACAATATAGCAACTGAAACTAACTCAAAGTCCTCTCAGAACTATCCAAAATGTGAATGAAGTGCTGTGAAAATATGTATTTGATCTCTGATCCTGTTTCTTATATTTTACAATGAAAGCCCCATATTTTGGAGTTGATTTCTGTTTGGGATGGGCAAGTCGCTTAAATAAGGTGCTATCTCAGGTCACATAGAAGCAATAGATTTTAACTACCAGTAGCACAAGAACCGCAATGAGAAAAAGAGGATCTAAGAATGCCAACAGCTACCACAGCAACATAGTCTTCTTGTATCAGAATCATCCTGGAAGACTTGTATCAGCTGCTTTCTACATAGTAGCTGACTCAGAATATGCAAACTGATTTTCACAGGGATTAACAGATAAACACTGTGCTTTAGGAAAGAATTTTCAAACAGTTCAGATGTGTACATCACAGTTTATTCAAAGTAACAAATTTTCCAGACCAAGAATACCAAAAGACCAATTCATTATTCAAGAACTCAAAAATTCTTTTCAATAGAATTTTTTCTAACAGAGTAGTGACGTCTAACCAGCTGGTACCCCCTTGGCCTGTCAAAATCCACCCTTCTTTTTTTGTTTGCCTTTCAATGTCTTTCTCCTCCAGACATATACCTAGGTTTCTCTTAAAACTATTAATATTTACATTATTCTTTGCCTTCATTTCCCTTTCATTAATGTATTCCCTTTGTTGTTGGATTATGTATGAAAATATTTTGTTGCTTCTGTTTATAGTAAACCAGGGCCTCATTCTGTCCCTATTGTTACCCACAGTGAAAATCCCTTTAACATTAATGAAATCAATGAGCCTATTTTTGTATCTACTTTATAAGAACTGATTTATCAGCAGTTAGTCCTATGGACACATCTCAAAGTCTTCATAACTTCATTGTATCCACAGAGATACTTTACTACATCACTCCAGTCCATGCTTCTTGGAGACATTATCATAATATTTTACTGAGTGGGGGAAAGGGTATTTCAAAGGGCTAGTTAGCAATCTGATCTCTCTAAATAAAAATGCTGCACTCATCCCAGAAGAAAATCTGTGGCATACAGAGGTTATCTCTGTACAGACCTATGAGAGACAAATACATCTTCCTTTTCTAGTGGCTCTCTAGTGAAATAGCAGCAATTTCATGGAGCTATTCTAGCCTAGTCACTTCTGCAATCCCATTTAGGATCCTGTTTCCATATGAAAGCCCCATAAAGCAGCAGATTCTTTGGCTATCACACAAGTTCAGTTCTACTTTCCTCACATTGCTCTGTTCATGAAGTAAAAACTCGCAGATAATTAATTCTCCTCTATTTGAAGTGATGCACGCTCACAAAACGTGGAATTTGTAACAACCCTGCCTTCATAACAACAAACTTTAAAAACTTTGGCAATGCAAAGGACGAGAAATGGACTGGTCTTTATAGACAAAAATTAGGTGCTCACTTAGGTTTGTGTGAGTTTGATTTTCTTTTAACAAAACCATCATAGTTCTCACAGCCTTCATCCTGCTCTTCCTGACACTCATTTTCAGCATTTATTCCTCAGCCCTACACTTTCTTCATCAATGTTTCAAGTTAAATTACCTCAGAAGGTATTGTTGAGAAACTACTTCTGTTGCTATTTTCCTTTTTTTTTTTCCTCCAGCTGTTCATTTCAAAAAGTCAATCTTTTTACCTTAGGGAATGCTTTGACTCCAGCATTCCTTTTTCATTCTTCTATAAAAGTGGCATCATCGAAGCATTTCTAATGGAAAGAACNCAACCTGAATCATTCAGTGAGTCAGGCTGATTGTTACTATTATTTTTTCTTAAACATGAAGCTCTTAGATACTACATTGGTAAAGATCATATAAATGTGTAAATTAGATAGGCATCGTAACACCTACCTTCCTTCTTGAAGTGAAATCAAGGATACAATTAGAACTCAAAATCATCTAATTGTACCTCATCCGGCACTGCCATCTCCAGCAGCCAATATAGCAATTGGAAGTGACTCATGAGACAATATAGCAACTGAAACTACTCAAAGTCCTGTCAGAACTATCCAAAATGTGAATGAAATGATGTGATAATACGTGTTTGATCTCTGATCCTGTTTCTTATATTTTACAATGAAAGCCCCATATTTTGTAGTCACTTAAGCAAGATGCTATCTCAGGTCACATAGAAGCATTAGCTTTTAACTACCAGCAGCACAAGAAGCGTAATGAGAAAAAGAGGATCTAAGAATGCCAACAGCTACCACAGCAACATAGTCTTCTTGTATCAGAAGCATCCTGGAAGACTTGTATCAGCTGCTTTCTGCATAGTAGCTGACTCAGAATATGCAAACTAATTTTCACAGGGATTAACAGATAAACACTTTAAAAACTTTGGCAATGCAAAGGACGAGAAATGGACTGGTCTTTATAGACAAAAATTAGGTGCTCACTTAGGTTTGTGTGAGTTTGATTTTCTTTTAACAAAACCGTCATAGTTCTCACAGCCTTCATCCTGCTCTTCCTGACACTCATTTTCAGCATTTATTCCTCAGCCCTACACTTTCTTCATCAATGTTTCAAGTTAAATTACCTCAGAAGGTATTGTTGAGAAACTACTTCTGTTGCTATTTTCCTTTTTTTTTTCCTCCAGCTGCTCANCATTCAGTGAGTCAGGCTGATTGTTACTATTATTTTTTCTTAAACATGAAGCTCTTAGATACTACATTGGTAAAGATCATATAAATGTGTAAATTAGATAGGCATCGTAACACCTACCTTCCTTCTTGAAGTGAAATCAAGGATACAATTAGAACTCAAAATCATCTAATTGTACCTCATCCGGCACTGCCATCTCCAGCAGCCAATATAGCAATTGGAAGTGACTCATGAGACAATATAGCAACTGAAACTACTCAAAGTCCTGTCAGAACTATCCAAAATGTGAATGAAGTGCTGTGAAAATATGTATTTGATCTCTGATCCTGTTTCTTATATTTTACAATGAAAGCCCCATATTTTGGAGTTGATTTCTGTTTGGGATGGGCAAGTCGCTTAAATAAGGTGCTATCTCAGGTCACATAGAAGCAATAGATTTTAACTACCAGTAGCACAAGAACCGCAATGAGAAAAAGAGGATCTAAGAATGCCAACAGCTACCACAGCAACATAGTCTTCTTGTATCAGAATCATCCTGGAAGACTTGTATCAGCTGCTTTCTACATAGTAGCTGACTCAGAATATGCAAACTGATTTTCACAGGGATTAACAGATAAACACTGTGCTTTAGGAAAGAATTTTCAAACAGTTCAGATGTGTACATCACAGTTTATTCAAAGTAACAAATTTTCCAGACCAAGAATACCAAAAGACCAATTCATTATTCAAGAACTCAAAAATTCTTTTCAATAGAATTTTTTCTAACAGAGTAGTGACGTCTAACCAGCTGGTACCCCCTTGGCCTGTCAAAATCCACCCTTCTTTTTTTGTTTGCCTTTCAATGTCTTTCTCCTCCAGACATATACCTAGGTTTCTCTTAAAACTATTAATATTTACATTATTCTTTGCCTTCATTTCCCTTTCATTAATGTATTCCCTTTGTTGTTGGATTATGTATGAAAATATTTTGTTGCTTCTGTTTATAGTAAACCAGGGCCTCATTCTGTCCCTATTGTTACCCACAGTGAAAATCCCTTTAACATTAATGAAATCAATGAGCCTATTTTTGTATCTACTTTATAAGAACTGATTTATCAGCAGTTAGTCCTATGGACACATCTCAAAGTCTTCATAACTTCATTGTATCCACAGAGATACTTTACTACATCACTCCAGTCCATGCTTCTTGGAGACATTATCATAATATTTTACTGAGTGGGGGAAAGGGTATTTCAAAGGGCTAGTTAGCAATCTGATCTCTCTAAATAAAAATGCTGCACTCATCCCAGAAGAAAATCTGTGGCATACAGAGGTTATCTCTGTACAGACCTATGAGAGACAAATACATCTTCCTTTTCTAGTGGCTCTCTAGTGAAATAGCAGCAATTTCATGGAGCTATTCTAGCCTAGTCACTTCTGCAATCCCATTTAGGATCCTGTTTCCATATGAAAGCCCCATAAAGCAGCAGATTCTTTGGCTATCACACAAGTTCAGTTCTACTTTCCTCACATTGCTCTGTTCATGAAGTAAAAACTCGCAGATAATTAATTCTCCTCTATTTGAAGTGATGCACGCTCACAAAACGTGGAATTTGTAACAACCCTGCCTTCATAACAACAAACTTTAAAAACTTTGGCAATGCAAAGGACGAGAAATGGACTGGTCTTTATAGACAAAAATTAGGTGCTCACTTAGGTTTGTGTGAGTTTGATTTTCTTTTAACAAAACCATCATAGTTCTCACAGCCTTCATCCTGCTCTTCCTGACACTCATTTTCAGCATTTATTCCTCAGCCCTACACTTTCTTCATCAATGTTTCAAGTTAAATTACCTCAGAAGGTATTGTTGAGAAACTACTTCTGTTGCTATTTTCCTTTTTTTTTTTCCTCCAGCTGCTCAGTTCAAACAGTCAATCTTTTTACCTTAGGGAATGCTTTGACTCCAGCATTCCTTTTTCATTCTTCTATAAAAGTGGCATCATCGAAGCATTTCTAATGGAAAGAACACCATTCCCTCTACGCTGTAGTACATTGCCAAATGAAACAGGGGGGATGCCAACTTATTTAACGAGTATAAGTTATTCCTGTCTCATGGGGGTTGGGAGATTCAGTTCCTTTTCCCAGCCCCAGAAATGTATCTGTTGTATGAGTTTGGTCAAATCACTTCTTACCTCAGTTTTCCCATCTGTAAAATAGGCATATTCATGAAAACTTTTTCTTGTAAAGTAGTCTGACATTAGTGGACAGCAAGAAATATATAAAAATGGGCCTGATTTATTAATGCAATTTATAGAAGAGTCCTGCACTTATTTCCCTTTGCTGTCTTTCCTTCTTCCTTATCCTGCAAACCATGTATCTAGTAATATGTTATTAGAGAAGGGAAGTAAGGCAGTTTGGGAATAATCTTGGCTCTGGTAATCACTCGCTATCATAACAAAACAAGAAATCTGTGTGAGATTTGAGGAAAGTTAGTTAATCTTTGAGATGCTTCAGACCTCCAATCTATACCATGATTATGGAGTTTATCTCATGTTGGTTGAGATAAGAGATGCCTATTAAACATTTGGGGATTCAACAGAAATGATAAATATTACTTTATTGAATACATTACCTCTTTTGCAAGCATTCTTCTTGCTGTGAAGAGGTTGCTCAATTGCAGAATCATCTCTGTGACATTCTTCATGTAAGGGCACATTGTGGAATGACAGTTTCCTTCAGGAGAATCTTCTTAGTTCACAGCATTACAATGTGAAATGTGTTAAGAGTATATCAAATTGCTGACAGAAGACTAGCATTAATATTTTTAGTTTCTTTCTTTCAGATCAAAAAATGCATTTGTAATTATGTACATTTTTATTACCATTTGGGGGCTATTATTTTGCATAAATTTTACTTCAACACTAGCAATCCACAGATCGTCCTTGTTTAGTTTATGCTTCTCTTCACTGGCATTGATTCTTTATCTTTGCCATTAACCGTACTAGTGTTAAAATAAGGAGAGGAAGGAGTTGGTTTTGTTCAACAGGTTTCCTGTTCAGAATAAAAGCAAAGCATCATTGCCGAGTGTACACTTCTGGTTTTCCTTTAGGGAGGAGCCTGACATCTCTCTGTTTATGCTGCAGCCTTTGCCTTGGGCATGTTTTCCTAATTGAGGTTGGCTGAAACTGTTCTGCTTTCATGCTGCTTGTCATAGGCTGAATTACAAACAATGGTGAGACCGGTTACCCAGCTCCCTTCATTAATGACATATGTTGCTGAAACGCATTCAGAGAATTTGAGTAAGATCAAATTTCAGGCTTAACCTTGAAACCAGATGCCCAAAACCAATAATGAGGAGCGAAAGCTATTGATAGAAAGCTAGTTTCTTAGCTTGTGAACATTATAGCTATGCTTGCAAATAAGACCAGGATCAGAACTACAGTATTAAAAATTATTCTATGTGATCTTTTAATTTAGCATGTTGGTTTTTCTTCATTTGTAACAAGTCCAGGCAAAGAGCCCACAAAATTATTAAATCAAGAAATAATCCAACAAACACGAGGAAAAAACCTCTTGTGCAAAATATTGTAGGCCTGGTGGGTGAGAATTAGGAACAAAGTAGACCAAACAACTCAGACTGATTATTTAGATCATTTATCTGGAAGACATGATAGCATGAGATACTTGGATGCTAGTAATTCCATATGGAATTAGCTGCCAAGTACTGTACTGTCTATCTATCTGTGGCTCTCAGACTTCATTCAGTAAAAAAACAAGATGGGAAAGACAGTAAATTGACATACTTCAGTCTTAGTAAATGCAAGTGCTAGGGTCTAAATCTCTTTATTTCTATGCCAGTAGTTATGCATGTGAAATTTTGATCTGTAAAAAAAATAAACAAAAAATATGTAGTGATCTACAAAGATATAACTGGTGATGCACATTTTATGCTATAACATACACCAAGTTTAGTGGACTTGGATATAGATAAAAATCATACCTTTCTTTAGGGTAACTTTAATTTTTATTATTCTAATAATAAAAAATAGATTATGAACCTATTAATAAATATTGGAGCTTAAGTAGAGCAGATCATCATATTTCATATCCTACAAGTTCACCAGCTGCTTCTTCATGAAATACCAGAAATCAGAAGAAGCACCAATGAAGCAGAGAGATTTATGCTACTGTGAAAGTGGAGCAAGTACAAAGAATTCCAGGCCAAGATGTGTAATTATTTATTTTTTTATTTTTCTAAAAGAGTTTGGAATATCTTCCCTTGAAAAAATGCTGAAAAATAAAATAAAATCTAACAAAGATTCCCCATTTTGCAAAGTTCCACTAAACTGTCCCCAGAGATTCAGGACAATTCCATGGATTTTGTTGAATATGGCAGTGATTGGTGTAAAGACCAGTTACAACTGAATGGTCATATTCAGAGAACTGTTAAGAACTGGGACACTGAATCACATTGGGGACAAATTTAATGGAAAATCCATGACAAATCTGATGGATTAAACTTCTGTTTATGTCTGTAAATAGTACAACTGTAGGAATACTCAGAACAAGACTGAAGTCACTGTTTGCAATTTACTAATTAAAAACAAGAATTAAAAATAAATGAAAATTTGAAATAACATCTGTATTGTTATTTTTGACCAAGATCTTTGCATTCCCACCAAGCTAGTTTAGCTAATTCAAATTACCTGAGATAGCGATGCCTTAGCTATGGCAGCAATGTATGCAGAGGGTATCTATGTGTGGGACAAATAACCCAGAATCCAATGTGCTGTGTATAACTTGAACTTTATATGTTTAGTATGAAGCCTAAATGCATACGTTGAAATCATTCTCATGAGTAAACTTTACAAAAACTGTAAAAAAAAGGATTTGGAAACCAGGAAGAACAAAATGCTGTTGGAAACTTATATATTCAGACAAACAAACAACAAAACAATATGATGTAAGCAAAAGAATACACAAACAATTTCCATTTGGACATCGAATCATGCTAAGCCTACGGCCTGAGAAACCATTTCATCCCACCAGGCACTGTCTACATTTCCAGTTCTTCCTCTTCTCCAGTTCTTCCTCTTCTTCAACAATAAGGGTAATTTTGAACTAAGCCATATCTTTATCTTGTCAACAGGTCAGGGACTGACAAAACCCTTTCTTCATTTCCAAGTCTCTTAAAAAGAGCATGTCGGGGAAGAGCAGTTCAAATCAGTGAACATCCATTCCAAACAATAAGAGGACCTTTAAAATATTTCAATGGAATTGCCTTACTCAAAGTCAAACCTCCTAAGCAAATACTCTGCTTAGAGTACAAACTTCTTGAGGTTAAAGTAATCCTCCTTCTTCGACAATTACTCCAGAATTACAATGCTTTAATTTTTTTAACAAATGTTTCATTCTTTTAATCTCAAAAATAATTTCATTTTAAAATGTTCATTTAAAAGTTCAGTCAAAACCATTAAACAAAACATACGGAGTTTATCTAACCTAGTATTTTGATTTATCCTGTCATTTGACTTGACAATTTCATTCCACAGGAAATTCTAACGCCTCATTCATAGTGAAATCACTGCTTGATAGCAAAGACTACCCAAGAAAACAAAAGCAAATTTAATTTTGGTATTAAAAAGCTATTTAGCTTATTCACATGGAAATGTTGTAGACTATCCCCTTGGATAAGCCATTTTGGTATGGTAGTTTATCCACTAGAACTGCAGTATTTAGGCAAGATACACTCAGATTGCAAGCAGTTAAATTTCCCAAGTAATGCTTCAGTCCCGGCTGTTAGCAGCAGCTGCACAAGATGCTTTTACTAGATGAATGAGTATCCCTAACTGGGACACAAGCATCTCTGTTAATATTCAAATTTTCAAGAGCTCTTAAGACCCTTAGGCATCTGGTTCCCATTGACTTGCTGTTGTGGCAAGGTGCCTAACTCCCTTAGGTGTTTTTGAGCAGTCAATCATAGGCAAGTTTTGTCTGGAAGACTTGATCCATATTGTCTCTTTTCTAAAATCTATTAAGATCCAACTCTTCCTACAAAAAGAAGAAACCAATTCCAGCCCTCAAGGGTCAGAAGTGATCAATTAACAGAATTTTACACTCTTTCTAATGAGCATCAGCATTTCTGAGAAAGAAGAACATATACAAAAACTAATTTTCCTTTGTTTCATGAGTGTAATTTTCTTTACGCAGAGTATAAAACTCCAGAACATTCATTAGAGAGTAATAATCCTTGATGTAGTTACAAATGTATTTCTCTCAAACTAAACGAAGCTATTGTAAAAAGCAAGAAACTTGAGGATGTTTGCAGCAGTGTTTTCAACTAAGAATAGTGTTTTCACTGTTTTCCTTAGAACAATTCTAAATAACGTGAATTTGATTATTTCAATGCTTAAAACTGGATGATTGTTACCTTTTTCTTACCAAAAACGGGACCTTTAATAAAGCAAATCTCTCTCTTAGTCTTTTTGCTTAATTCTAGGAGTGAATTTTCACCCATCACCTTCTTCCCATACACAGGTACAAACTACACAGCAATTTTTTTTCTGCTGGCTTTAGAGTTCAAGCAAGCATCCTACTGCTACAAAGTCATCTCTGCTTTTTTAAAATAAAAAACCCACAAACCTCATTTTTATTCTTCTCTACAAGTACAATTTGTTGTTTTACCACTGCTACTTTCCCATTTTATTGAGAAAGCTAACGACCATGTCTCAGGGTCAGCTACGAACTAGCATAGTCTAGTGCATATATTACTGTATTGTGATGCTTTTTGGATGTACATAAAAGCTCCAGCTTTTACCATTATACAATTCCTTCAGCTCTGAATGAGGAACTAAGTCAAACAACCAGAATAACATGGAATTATACGAAATGCACAAATCCTAACTGTTGTGGAAAGCTAATACCAGATCAAAATATTTTGGTTTCTGGGCATTTTTGCTAATTAAATACAAGTATTTTCTGTAAAATGTGGGGGAAAAAACTTCTCCTTCAAGAACATCATTAAGTTCAAAAATCTGAACCTAAGAAAGTTTAAGTCTGTGTTTGTTTGGCCTGCCCTTTCAGCAGAAAATATCATTATCGGCACAGTGTGACAGTTATGGTAGAGGTTTCTGTGATGTAAGAAACTTAATATAAGGAAGGTCCTGTCAAAACCTGCCAGAGGCATTTTCCAGAGACAAGTACACAAGTCATTATTAACACGCAGCCTTCAATAGAAACTTAAATTGTTTTACTATACTACTGACCCTATAAGCATCAGTATCAGTTTTAATGATTCGCTTTCAGAGTATGACAGAAACTGGTATGCCTTTATACATGCTCAGATAAATAAACAAACAAAAAACCTTCACACTTAAATAGAAAGTAAAATCCCTTCTGAGATTTTCATTAACATTTGCCTGATTGAGCCATGTATGATTTTTTCAGGGGATGTTTTTCCTGATATAGTAGAATGGAGGAAAGTAGAATCTTTTAATCATTAATGAGATTAACATATAACTCCCCATTCACTTAAGTAATAATTCTTACTATCCTGCTCTCCTGCATTTGCTTCACAATGAAAAGGATGTTAATATGGAAAACTGAATTCCTTTGTAAATATTAACCAATGAGCTTCTTAGCAAAGACTGAAAAAAAATTATGTATATATTCTGTGGTTTCCATTTCCTTGGCTTTATTGTTTTTATGTAAATTCTCCCAGGACATTTCAGGTTATATGTCTGGAAACCCCAGCCATCCAGCAGAGGAAAGGCTGAGAGAATAATGAGAAATGTGCTGGAAGAATTCACATAAAAGCTTTGGAGACAAGAAAATGGAAACAACAGATACTTAAAAGCCTTATTGCTCAAAAGCAGCAATGTCTATCCAGCATGTGCATGTATGTGTATTAATGTAGCTGTCTCTGTATACATAGACATGTAGCATTCATAAAGACACTGTACAGAGCTATGAAAGAGCAATATTAGCGTATCTGATAATTTAAGATGTACTCAGGATATTATGGCAATGAAAGTGAAAAATCCAAGTGACTTATGTTACTAGAACCCAGACATACGTATAAATAGCTCTATACATAGTTGTCTTGCTGTAAGCTTTATATGTCTTTTTAAGTGAAAACTATAACCAATTCCAACATGAAAGTGTATTTATAAGGTTTCCCTGTACTCTTGTGAATGACAGAAATTTAACTGTCATGGAAACACAGAGAATCTATGAGTAGGAAATAATTTTTAGATGCAATTTTTAAATGCAGATTTCACTCCCCCCCACCCCCCAATACTTTTAAATACACTACATTGTTAAATACTATCCCCGTGATGCTAAACTAAGCTTAGTCCTAGTATGCTTGACTTCATACAAGTACCACAGCATTGTATATCAAAATTACAAACCTTTAGCCATAGCCATGGCTATGTTTTATGACTAAGGGTTTATGGAATGCTATTTTCAGAGGGTTCTGATAAGATGGTCTCTGAAACAGACAGCCCTTTAAGACAGTTATGTACACATACCCTAAGAAGGGGAGATAGGTTCAAACTGCCTCAGAAGGATGAACTTGTGCACCTGAGCCTATAATAAAAGTATGTAATGTTAGTAACGAAGAATTTTCATGGTTCTCTGGAAAAGAAGCCTGGAAAAAGGCATGCAGGCAAATACTCTATCAGTACATTCTGTGATCTATCAAAAGCACTGCCACAAAAAACAGCAAATGAATCCACTCTAAAAGCTATCACAGACCATGGCAAGTGATCAAAGCATTCAGCTTAATACCTTACCGCTCATCAGCTGAGCAACATTAACTGGCTGCAAATATGCTTTATCCCACAGTATAAGTAAGCTAAAATGCATTAGCTAAACCTTGAAACAAACCTAGTTGTAGCTAATACACACTTAACAACTGCAACTGGTTTTGGAGTGCACACATGATCATTTTATGTGGCTCACTGGGTGAGAAGGAGTTTCGCGAGTGCATAGTAACTCCACCACTTCTTATTCACAGTCAGAAAAAGGTGACAGTGTGCCACTCAATTTTGCTTGCTTTTGTGTCTAGAATATTGAAGAGCTACACCATAGTTTAGTAGCTTTGCTAGTATAGTCCTGACTTATAGTATCAGAATCTGAAATGGGGCTAGGCAGCAAAATGTTTAGTTTCCTAAAAATTCGGTTTTGTAATAGCCACACATGAGCAGAATTACTAATTAGAGTGGTTATTTTTAGCTTATCTCACTAATGGCACACATTATATATAGCACTCTTTCAACCCATAGGCATTCAATCAATTTTTACTCTAGTGTATTATACCACTTGCTGTTGTGTCATTGGCATCAATTACTCAAACCATAGGTCTGATTTCACAAATGGGCATTGCTATTAATGCATCCATACACTACAGTCAGCATATGCAGGACTTACCAAGCAATCCTAACTGGAGCATTGCACAAAAACATTTCAGGAGAAATGCCTATGCAGAGACATATGCCATTTGTGCAGTCTGAGACTCAAACTGAGGTATAAATTAGTAGGTTCAATACCTTTATTATGCAATTTTGTCTGTTCTCATTCCAAAGCCCCAACACAGCCTGGTTAAGTTTTGAGATACGAGAGATTACATTGACAAAAAAAATTCTAGGGACATCACCAGAGGTTATGGAAGGAGTGACATAGTCTGCCAGGTACTGGCCTGATAAATAACCTCACTTTTCTACAGTGTTTGCTGCAGAAATATCAAGAATGGTGCATGAGTTCAGAATCATCAATATACACAAGTTACTATACAACGTGTTGCAACCTTATGCCTAGCATGCAATCTGAGGAAGCTAAACAAACCTCCTTACAATTAAAAAACAAACAATAACACCAGAAATATAGAAGACAATCATACATCTCTCTCTCAGTGTATTGATTTTTGTAGTTTTAAATAACCTCTCCTACCTAAGTAGAGGTTTTATAATGCTAGGTATACTGAGTAAATGGAGCAGAAGAAATAGTTCAACTGTGTTACAGCCAATATGATCTCCAAGAGGAAGGAAAATACAACAACGGAATCCAGACTTCTGGCTAGTTTGACCAATTTTGCTTCAAAACTGATATCCCCTGCCAGGGTAAAATTTACTGGCTCCATAACCAGAGTGAAGAAATGCACTAGTTCCATAAAATTTCATGTGACTCTTTTACTTGACTTCTCCACTTAGATAAAACAGTACAGTAATTCATACAAAATGCAGGGCTTGTGAAACTGCTTTGCAGTGCTTCACTGAAAAGTAGGCAAGTTTTCAGGCAGCTGTGCAAATGTCTTCCCAGATTCCATACCTAACAATTTTTTCTTACTTGCTCAACAACTTTCTTTGCCATGCATCGTATCAATCAAAAGCTGTAATGGAGAAACCTTTACTACAGATTAACACAACAGTAGATCAACACTCTCAAAAACTCTTTTCTTATTTTAATGCTCATTTTAGAGATTAAAATAAAAGATAGGCTTTAATGGGAAAAAAAATAATAAAAACACTCTGAACCAAAACTCAAAACACAAGAAACACTGGCTATCCCTGTTTGCAGTATCATAGATACTTGGAAGAGGCATGTAGCAAACACCTTAAATGATCTGATGTGTTGCAATGGTAAACGTGTACTCCAGCCTATAATACAAGAAATGCCCTCTTCTGTCATTTTTCTTCTTTGAATCAGACAAATCTTTGAATCAGACAAAACTAAGAAATTCCTTTTCAGGCTATGTAAGGAAGTGATAATTCTTAAAAATATTTTAAAAATACTACTTGCATATATTTTCCCATCATCCATAGAAGTAAGCTCTATGCACTCACACCTGCAGCCTGTATGATCTTCTGTGGTTCATTTCTAGTCAGATAAAATATGACAAAGAAACTGAATGGTTTATATGACATGATATATACACCCCAATACAGCCTAAAACAGTATAAGAGACTAATACAAGAGTCATTAATAAGGGAAGGAGGCTGATACTAAACAACCAAAGACCTATATGAGGCCCAAAGTGAACTTTTAGTTGTTGGGTTTTTTTTTAAAGTAATTGAGCTAAGCATGAATGCACCACCTTCCACAGCTATCTGAAAAATCCATTCCCTAATCTATTCCTCCCATCTCTGTGCTTTTACTGTATCTCCTGACACCCTGACCCAACCTTTCCCATCTCCTTCCCCAACATTAACTCTCTACCTCATTTCCTCAGTTTTTAAGTGCTTACCTCGTGTGTCTCCTCACTACCCTAGAAACATTCCTCAGCTAGAAAACCAACTCAGCATTGCACAAATATGATTAAACAATGTCTACACAACTCAGAAGATAGCAACACACTTAACATAGATTGACAGCAACTATAAAATTAATGGAAACTTTGATATTTAGTAACCTTGTTGTTGATAGGAAGAGTCCTAGGCCTACTCATGACTAGAACTAAGACTGATCACAGAAGACAGAGAACTAGCACTTAAGACTTATAGGAAAATAATTCACCTTAGAGAAAGACACCATATTTTTAAAGTTTAATTTGATTACTATATGGCACCAGCATCAGCAGATCAATCAACAGATAATAGATTCCAGTCTTACAGTGGAAGATCCTAATAAATGTTCTGAGGGTGGTCAAGCTCTCAAACAAAACTTGGAGTAGAAAGGGTGTTCTTTCAATGGTGAATGTGGAAAAAGAATTACGATTTATCAGGGCTATTGTAGTGTAACAATTTATTATATGAATCACTAGTGCCTCTGTGTTAACTCGTTTCTTTCATTTGTTCCTTGGATTTATCATCTAATGCATTCACAGCATCATAGAATAATAGAATCACTAGGTTGGAAAAGATCTTTGAGATCTAGATCACCAAGTCCTACCATACCTGCTCACTAAATCAAACCCTAAGCACTTCATCTGCCTGTCTTTCAAATACCTCCAGGAATGGTGACTCAACCACCTCCCTGGGTAGCTTGTTCTGGTGCCTGACAACCCTTTTGGTGAAGAAATTTTTCCTAATGTCCAATCTGAACCTCCTTTAGCATAACTTGAGGCCATTCCTCTCATCATATCACCTATTGCTTGGGAGAACTGAGCAACACCCACATCCCTACAACCTCCTTTTGGGTAGTTGTAGATAGTGAAAAGGTCTCCACTCAGTCCCCCTTTCTCTAGGCTAAACAACCCCAGTTCCCTCAGCTGCTCCACATAAGACTTGTTCTTCAGACCCTTTGACAGCTTTGTTGCCCTTTTGCGGACACACTCCAGCACCTAAATGTCTTTCTTGTACTAAGGGGCCCAAAACTGAACACAGTTTTCAAAGTGCAGCCTCATCAATGCTGAGTACAGGGGCACAATCACTTCCCTGGGTTCTTGTGCAGAATTCTGCGAGTTCTTCAGATTAGGCTCTTTTTTTAATTATATGCATCAACTGTCCCTCATCACGAGTTGAAATTCTAAATGCAGCTGCAATACCTAGAAATGCATAAATGTCTTTTTGCATGAACCATTTTATTACAAAGATGTCAAACTGTATCCCCTTGATGAAAAATGCTGATATTTTGACTTTTCATCCTAGTTTGAGGCAACACTATGTGCTGAAATATTCAGAGTTTTCCATAAAATGGAAATTCCATTTTCCAGTCAGCTCTACAGAGACTTATTAGAGCATGCAGGCCATCTCCCTTCACATGCAGGAGTACTCCAGATACTATATTATTCAGTATGTTTTTCCAGTCTGGTTAGATTTTCACAACCTGTTTTTGTTAGTTTCCTGGTGCTGCAAATGTGATTATTTGATTTCTTTCAACTGAAACATACAGAGGCATTCACAGGATATAAACCCATGCACTTTGTCCCATAAAGAAAAAGAAAAGCAATGTGGAAGATTTCTTGTGAAAAGTTCTCTGACGTAAAGGGATATATGTCTTCTCTTCTTTATGACATGGAACATATGCAGCTCCAAAAATATCCCTCGCTAAAATAAAACACAGGCCTGGAATTCACTGTATGCCATAGCATTTAATTCAAGATTTAACCTAACTGAGAAGCCAAAGTACATAATACTTGTACATATTTCAACCACTTCAGGTTTTTATCACTTTTCAATTTAAGTAAACCATTAAGTAGTAAGTAGTAAGTGTTGCACTCAACTGTATGTAACTGAAAAGTCTGCATGTTCTACCTTCTCCTTAATATATCTTAGTATATAATATGCTTTGGAATATATGGGCATGGCAGATGATAGGTAAGTATGAATTTATTAATAACAAAAGCAATTCCATTGTTAACAATACAACAAATCTCTGACCATCTGTAGCCAATTTTATGTTCATTAATCCAGAAACAGTTAACAGTAAGCTTGAAAAGAGATTTTTCAGGAGAAAAACATCTATTTTAGAATGATACACTCTATGATACTTTCTATTCACAGATATTGAGGTATTGTTATGAGCTCCTTCAACCAGAAGAGCCATAAAATTTCACTGTAATTCCTCCATTAGCCCCTTAACCCACAGGTGATCTACTATAACCCCTTGTTTTTTAAGATTTAAAAAAAAAAGTGAAATAAGAAAGCTAGATAAGAGCTCAGTTGAGAGCTGTTTCCCTGAGAGTACTTGAGAAAGATCTTTCACAAATAACCATCCAGGGAAATCCAGGAGAGGATTTGAAGTGAGGAGACTAGTATTTACATCCTTACGGTTTCCTAATTCTCTCTTTATCTGCTTTAGTTTGGAAGTATGTTGTGAATTAGAGAATCTGGTCATAAACACTTAGCAGTTACCATTAGGGCAGGGGTCTATGGCCTAAGGACAAGGCCTGAACACATTGCTAGCTGAGCACGAGACTAAAAGGTTCAGCAACTCTCTTCACCTGCTTCAGTTTCCCTTAGTGGAGAAGAAAGCAGTAAAAGCAAGTTGTGGGTCTCTTTCTTGTCTTTCACCCATGTTAGACTGAAGTCTGATGTAACTCAGAGGCTGCAAGAGTTGTGTCCCTTAACATCTGACCTAAAGGATATTTGCAATCAAGAATCTACGCACACTAACAAACCTGGAGGAAATTATTTCCAGCGCTAAGATGTATGGAAGAAAACACGAGTTCTGCGTAAGAGGAGGAGTATTATGGTTTCCTCTACAGTATTGTAGCTCACAGCATTATATTCTTGTTTCTGGTGCTGGTCATTGCAGTAAATTGCTAGTTAAATTACCAGGCCTCTCGGCAGCCCCTATACCCGCTCAGTGGCCAGGATTGTGCCATGGGGTTTGTGAACTCCCTGAGGAGCCCTCAGCAGCTCCCGCTCCCACCAGCACCCCGCTGCCTTCCCGAAGCTGCTTCATCCCCTCAGGAGCTGGAGAGCAGGGCCTCCTGTGAAAGCTTCTCGGGGCTTGGCCACTCCGCTCCTTCCCACAGCGTGAGGGAACACTGAGTGTGGCAAGTCTGTCATGGGGGTAAAAAATGGAGGGAAAGGAGCCATTTCCCAGCTTAAGAGATGCCCTTGAGGCAGCGGCTGTGAGGAAAGCACCTCGGCATGCTCCAACAGGTAGGCTGCATCCTGCAAGCTACAAAAAATAATCCCCAGTCTGCCATATAAAACTGTCTTTCAGCTGGTGGAGGAAGGAGAGGAAGAAGGGGTCACATCTTCTCACAGCAGAGAGGAGCAATTGTCTCATTTTTTAACCAGGTTGTCTGAGGGGCAATCCATGTGGGAAACTCTGGGCTGTGTTAGTGCCCAGATGGCCAGGACAAGGTGTTAGCCATTCTGCAGTCATCCAGAAGCCTAGTGTGGGTATTTGGGAAAGACCGGGTGCCCTCTGGAACCACTAATGAGCTACAAAACCATTAGCTGTCAGGTCAGGGGTGAGCTGTGGGCAGCACCAGGGAGCCAGACTGGCTGCATGCTCCGTCATGGGCATCATTCCTGGATGCAGGTGCCACAGAAAAAGGGAAATACCCCTAAATGTGAGACACTTGCTCTTGAAAAGTTTGATTTTTTTGGAGGTATTTAGGAATACTTTTCTAAGGTTTATTCTAATCCTCCTAGCTGCTTATTTATTTAATTTTTAACTTCTTAATTCATCTCAGTTTATTAATACTTTAATTCATCTCTATTTCTTCCACCACCCTTCTCTGAAGGATTTTGAAATCTTACAACAGCCTCCCAGTAAAGGAGGCCTACAGGAAAGCCAGGGAGGGGCTCTTTATCAGGGAGTGTAGTGACTGGTTGAGGGGTAAGGGTTTTAAACTGAAAGAGGGGAGATTTAGATGAGGTATTAGGAAGAAATGTTTCACTGTGAGGGTGGTGAGGCAGTGGCACAGGTGGCCCAGAGAAGTCATGGATGCCCCATCCCTGGAGGTGTTCAAGGTCAGGCTGGATGAGGCTTTGAGCAAATGGATCCTGTGGGAGGTGTCCCTGCCCATGGTCCCTTTCAGTCCAACCCATTCCATGATTCTACGACTCAGTGATCTGAGGAGCAGAACAGTAAGTATAAAAACTGATTAGGGGTATAGATACGGGTTTGTGAGGATTTCTGGAAGACACTGATTGGAGGTTGTCTGAAAGCTCTTGCCAAGTTGCTTGAGAAGGTATAACCAGCTAGAAAAATCTCATGTTGATCAGATCAATAGGTTTTTTAGGCTCCTTCCTTTAGCAGAGGAAAGTGTTAATTGTGCTGCAAAGGTATCGTGCTGGTGACAGCACAGATAATTTCAAAATCCATCAACAGAATTTTGTGGTGTGGACCACATTTCTTTTAGCAAGCATGATTCTATGACTTTGTCTACTAAATGCATGATATCTGCAAGGATCTCAAAGGGAGTTTAATAGGCTCTTTAAGGTCCCTTCCAAGACAAACCATTCTGTGATTCTATGATTTTGTCTACTAAATGCATGATGTCTGAGAGACTCAAAGGTAAGTTAAAAGGCTCTTAGGACCCAAACCGTTCTGTAATTCTATGACTTAAGTCTACTCATAGGAAAGTTAAAAGGCTCTTTAATGTCCCCTCCAACCCAAACCATTAAGTGATCACCTGTTCATGGAACAGGTTATCCTGAGTGCTATCATGAAGCACATGCAAGAGAACTGGGTGATCAGGCCCAGTCAACAAAGCCTGTTCCAGTGCCCAGTGACTCTTTCCATGACATTTTTTTTCTGATGTCCAGCCTAAACCTCCCCTGACGGAGCTTGAGGCCATTCTCTCTTGTCCTGTCACCTGGGAGAAGAGCCCAGCTCCCTCCTCTCTACAATCTCTTTCAGGTAGTTGTAGAGAGCAATAAGGTCTCCCTCTTCTTTTGCCTCCTAAATGCATCATAGCTGCAAAGGGAAGTCGAAAGGTTCTTCCGACCCCGTGACTCTGTGGTTAGACACAGACGAAAGGTTGAGGAGGGCGGGTTAGCGTCCCCTTTAAGGGGCCATGGCTGCCGGTGGGATTGACGTCCACGCCAGCCAATAGGCTCTCGTCTTTCCCCGTGCCCGGCGCCGATTGGCCGCGGCTCCGGGAGGAGGCGGGACCCGCGCTCAAACCCAGCGCGGGCGCGATGGAGGCCGTGCTGGGGCAGGTCGAGCAGCTCCCCGCGCTTCTGGCCGTGTCACGCTCCGCGCTGGTGCGGGACTGGGACCCGCTCACCCTCGACCGTGCACTAGACTGGGCTCGGTACTTCCAGCAGCTCCACCATCGCTTCCGCACCCGGCCTCGGCTCCGGGAAGCCATAGGGCGGCGGTTGCGGCAGGGGCAGCTCGGCTTCGCCCACCTGGGGCGCTGCCCGCAGCTGCTGGCGCTGGCGCTGCTGGAGAACCGCGCTCTGCCGCCCGCTGCCTGCAGTCGCCTCCTCCACCGCCTGTTGCAGCCGCGGCCCGGCGAGCCCCCGCTGCGGCCCGGCGAGCCCCCGCTGCGGCCCGGCGAGGCCCTCTCTCTCCTTGCCCGTCGCAAAGCCGCCGCCCGCCTGCTGCCGCCGCCTCCGCGGGGCCAAGCGGAGGCGCAGCTGCTGCTCCTGCGGCTGCGGGAGGAGGAGGAGGAAGAGGAAGGCGATGCGGCGGGGCTGCTGGCCCGTGCCCTGGATCAGCTTCCCCAGCCCCGCGCCTTCGAGGTGGCGGCGGCGGCGCTGCTGCAGCTGGTGAAGCAGGAGGGGAGCAGCCCAAGAGGAATCGAGGCAGCTGGAGGTGGAGACGTTGCCGGGCTCCTGCTTTCCTGGGTGTTGGAGAACACGGAGCGGTTTTCTGCGCTCTGCCTTCACCTCCCAGGCTCCCTTCTTGCCTCCCTTGCTGGTCACTATTCGCAGTTAAGCAGATCTTATCTGGATCTCTTAACCAGCTGGGGAAGCCAATTGCTCTACGACCCCTTGCAGGGAGAGTGGGTTAAAGTTTGTTCTGGCAAAGCTGAGTTATCTTGGGAGGAGCTGAGGGAGCGCTTCAGCTGCCTCTGTCAGGGATCTGCACTGCTCAGGGAACAAACCCAAGCTGCTCTGAAACTCTTGAAGGCTCGGGATGGAGACTTTGAGGTCCGAGGCCTGAGTGTGTGGACTGACTTACTGATGGAAGTAGAAGAGCACCTGAAGAAACAGCGCTAATGTGTGAACACAAAAGCGACACGAAGACTTCTGAAATCCAGCTCCATTCTATTTTATATAAAGGCCCAGAAAACTGTAAATGACTTTGAGTTGAAAATCAGGCATTGATGTGACTGCTGACCATGCTGTCCCTGACAGTGTGTAAAGTCTATCAGGAGGCCTGGTGCTTTCTTGTAATTGCAATATTCTGGTCACTGCAGGAAATGTCTTCTTTTTGGTACTTGCTGCTCACCTAATAAAATGCAGAAAATGCTTTCTGTTTCAAATCAAATATTGAATAAATGCTTTTCTGTTTGTTTAAAAAAAAACCCAGAAAGTACAGTTCCAGTATGGTCATGGTATTTGTATCTCTAACTACTAGCAGCTGACAAAAACCTCAGGGTGGTGAAGTTTCAAATGTGAAACCCCCAAATTCAGGCTTAATTTAATAGTGGTTGTCTTCATTGGGCCATCTGCCCTGGCGGCCGTGTTCCATGCTTCTATAGCTCTTGCATCTGACTGACTCTCTGGGTTTAAGTGCAGGTGAGAGAAAGCCAGCTGTAAAGCTTATTGAAAAGTTCTAAAATTAGAAAGTTTTATTTGTTGCCTTATTATATGATGGTACATAAATTCTTCCAAAGAATACTGCAGTAAAATGCAGGGTGTTCTGTGTGGTTTTCTTCCATTTTCCATATTCTGTTACACAATTTTTGGTTGGGTGTTTTGGTTTTGTTTTTTTTGTAGAAGAGAAAAGTGAGTGAACAACATTTTTATTATATTTTTTTGTTCTTCTTTTGTTTGATCAGTTTCTGCAAACAAGTCTTGATCAGGATAGTTTGTCTTCCCTTATCACTGTAATTTCAAATGAGTGTTGTAACGCAGAGGTAACATTCAGCTCTATTAGCTAGTATTCCCAAAGTAAGCAGAGTAGTAAGCAGTAGATGGGTAGAAGAGGATGGAGGAAATGTATGCAAATGCTGTAAAAAGAGGTTTTCATTAATCTATTGTCTGGAGTACCTGTCAAAGAATTCCTGTAGACCACGTTCTTATGTGTTCAAGACCAATTGGGACAGCTTACTCTGCTGTTCAAGTTCCTTTAGGAACGTTTAGAAGGATGTTCTTTGCTTCTGCTTATAAGCTTAAAAAATGCAACCAAAATACTAAAAAGTATAAACTGTATTTCAGCTAATTAGGGTAGCAGACTATTACAATGTAGTCTGTACTACGTCAGATATTACTGTACCACAAAACTAGAGCAGATGGGGTCTTGTGATTTTTAAAATGGAAATAATTAGTATGAGAGAAAGACTATTGTTCATCTTGGAAGAGAAATAATGCCTCTTCTAACTTGTAGGGAAAGTAATGATTAAATTATCAAATTAATAAATAATAAATAAGTGGAGTTTTTCCCCCCCCTCTTCTAAAACAAAAGGGATACTCAAGGGTAGCAGCACACTCTAAACAGAAAACACACTGCTCATTCCTATTAAAAACAGGACTAGTTTTGGGGGTTTCCTTCCTTCATTGTGTCAGGAAGGCAATACAGTTACAGAGATCTGCAGATGAGCATATTAAAAAAGCTGCAGTTGTGGCAGTCATCTTGTTTTTTCTTAAACAGGGTTGTGCTGTGTACCCCTGCTCTTCTGGAACTCGTGGTCAGTCTTGAAAGAGAGCACTGTGTCAGTGGACCTCGGGACCAGCTTTTCTGTGGTATTGAAAGGAATATGAACAGTATCTGTAAGTGTTTAAAACTGCTTAGGATTATAAAGCTTGGAGTTTGAACTTGTGCTGTCTAGCCACAGTTCCCTGCATTATGTAGTTTTGGCATTTGGTATGGAAACTTCTCTTGAGCTTGCCCTTAACGCTTTTAACAGGCGCAAGAGGTTTTTTGTCTGTTAGAATACTTTCTGCTATCAGAGGTTCCTAGTGTACCCAAAGGTACCAGTCGAAGTCATTCCCTTCCCTGAACTACATGTTAAGGGTGCATATCAAATGTTGCAGTAATGATACCAATGTTATAGCAACAAAAAACCCTTTATCAGTAAGATGGGTAGAAGCTGTTGGCATTCCCTTTCCTAAGTAAGGAATAATTGACCTCAACTTTTAAAAAACTGACTATTCCCAGATACTTAAGTCTGACAAAATTGAGTGAGAGTTAAGACTTGTTTTTGCTTGTCAAGGTAGATATGTGTCTTTATGTACTCTTCATGTTGATGGTGAGGTAAGTCTCTTATCAACTTTAAACTATTTCTAGGATAAATCTGATGCATATAGGGAATTTGTACATGCACAATTTCAAGTCTTACTTTTTGATAAACCTAAGCTTTCTCTTGGAAAATTCAGTTTATGAAGCCAGATGTCTTCTTTCCAAGTAATGTATCATTACACCTTTTATGAAGAGCAACTACAAAAACTTCTGCTGCAGTAGCTAGGAAGTAGTAGGCCCATTAAGGTAACTTTGATGAGAAAGTAAAGAAATAATTGGGGAGCAGAAGGCAAGAGATAGGCCCGTGTAGATATTCATACTTGATTTCCAGTTCCATCCTTGTTATAGGAAATCTGAAAAGTAAATGATTGTTTAGCCTTAGTGAGGAAGAGGCACCTGGTTCTAGCAGTTTTGCAAAAATGTTCCAATCTGTCACAAAGACATTATAAAGAGGTGCCAGATACATGATTACAAAATTCCAAAATCCATATGGCATTTATTGTAATAAGTGGACCAATGCACATCCCCTGTTATTTCAGCATGTTGCTCAAGTGTGCCAGGTAACTGTGCAAACGACACTTAAAATTTTTTGGAACTCCATTTTTAATAAAAATGTAAAGAGGGACAGAGAAACTGTTATGTCTGTGACCTCCTCCCTCTTCATATTTGCATGCTGAGATTTTTCAGGCCAGACTTGCAAACTCTTGACCTACACAATCTCAATCATAATGGAAATTAAAATATTAGAAATGACAGACTACAGCCTCTTTCTCCACCACTCTCTTCCTCTTTTTACTCATAGAGAGAAACAGACCTCTCTTTTCTCTATATTAAAATTATGGTTGAAAAACTATTACATTCCTGTTTCAGAAGATGGATAAGGATTGAGGACTCATTTTACATTGTGAATCATGAAGATTTTACTTGCCCAATAAATAGCTAAAAGGGATATATTTTGCTACTGCTGTTGGTTTTTTTGAGTTTTGGGTTTTGGGGTTTTTTTTTAAGTAGTAAAGTGAAAACATTTTACCTTTTGTTGAACAGTATTGTAACTCCCCACAAGAGACATATCAGGATATGTCTGGATACTAAATTGCTTTTTTTTTCTTATTTTTCTTGTGAAATGTCTGTTACCTTGTGATAACCCTACTAGGCAAAATCTAGAAGAAAACAAATGATGTCCTAGTAATTTTCAGTATTTATCTAGACATGAGGATAAGGAATAATGATGTAGAATAAATTGTTCATTTAGGAAAAAATTAAAAGCAGATTGATATAATTCAGATAAATATAAACCTGATTGTGACTGAAAGAACACATATTAAATTCAGAATGTCCAGTTACAATGTCAAGTCCATTCAAATGAATTTATTGTTTCTTTCCCTCACTCCCCAAGTAGGTGAATCGGGATCCAATGTTCTTGTTCTTCAGTGACAATGATAAGTGATTCTCCTTTGTCTTTAGTACATGAAAGACTATTTTTTAGGTCATGGTATTTTGATCATATGGTAGCAGTATTTTTAGGTGTTTAGAAAGTTTACATACAGTTACATGGCTAATTTTATCTCTGCTGTTTCTGAAAAGTGGGAGATCTAAAGCTAAATGATATTCCTTATGAGGCTGTGGGGGAATGATCCATTGCAGTGTGCAAGTGAAGGCCTCGCACCATCCCCTTGCAGAGTGCAGCAAAGAGGCACCTCTGGCATGGGAACCATCTGCTGGAGAAGCTTATTTAGTTTGATGGGCAGAGTTACAGAAAAATAAATCAAATGTAAGTGGAGATGGTGAGGAGAAAAGGCAGAAAACTGCTCCCTTCTGAAGACTCTGGAGAAAGGATAGATTTCCCCTTCACCAGAACCAAGTGACTTCGATGCAGCTGGGGACAGCATTGGGCCTGTGAATACCGTGATTTTTTTAAAAAAAAGTAAATCAAAAGATTTCTGATTTGGTGTTGGCTGCTCTGCTAAAGCACTTGGCCTCTACATTCCCTAATGGCCACTTGGATCGATGGTTTAACAGGCAAGAATATTAAGGTAGTGAATGAGAAATGTAGCTGTGCGTGCAGGGTAGGAACAGCTTATTCAAATAGGAGTTGCTCTTGCAGAGGTGAGAGCAAAAGAGCAGTATCCTATCTGCCCTGGCACGGAACAGACTTGAAAAATCACAAGTATGGTCAGGAAAAATAGCTTTTCATCAGTTAATAGTATAGATCCTTCTCACAAGATATTTTCTCTCAGTATTGTGTCTGTTTTATGAGGGATTAGATGTCGTTATGAAAACAGTTAAGATGCATTCTCGTTTTTCAAAGATAGTCTCAAAACATGTTAATCTGGTTAATGTAACTATTACTACAGTACTGAAGCCACTCATGTACCAACACCACTTTAATTCCATGTGTACTGATAGCTTAGAGTTACTGATATTATTTTCTGTATTTAATTATATCCTAATAGTTTCTCCTTGTATCAGTTCTTCCACTAGAGATCTTTGTTTCTAATTCTTTAATTAGAGTGATTGTCATTTTCCTTACAGTTAGTGCATTTAATCATCTCAGATACCACAGAGGGTGGCAGCAGAGTCTCTCTGCACAGATGGACTTGGACTTCTGATACAAAGGAAGAATCCAAGCTCCTGGGCTGTTTCTAGAGGCAGAAGAGATGCAGGGAGTTAATACCCACTGTTGTGCTACCCACTCAGAAGTTTCCAATTGGAAAATTCTATTGAGAGTCTATTTTGTCCTTGCAATTCTGATTTCACTAGCTCTTTAATTTAATGTAGGATCAGGTAATAATATAAACTGTATTCCCTAACTGTCTTTACCCACAGACCTGTTTTATTAATAATATTAGGTATTCAGCTCTTAAATTCCTTTTCTATTACACGATAAATTCCTGCAGTATTATGTGATCAATTTACTGTAACCCTTAACTGGGACATTTTACCAGAAATGATAGCAGTATGCCCTGAACAGAGAATATAGCAATCAAATGCTGAATTTTGTCTTGAAGTGCACTTTCCTATTACATTTCTCCCTCTGGGAAGAAAGTCCAGGATGAATGCTCAGACATGAGCTATTCATAGCATGTAGCTCACTAAGAGGCTAATCCCAGCATTTGATAAAGCGTTATTTAAGTTTTTGGCAGTCGTCGTGAGTTTTAAATCCCACCACAAAGATTCGCTTTGAATGTTTTCCTAAGGATTGTTTCCAGGACTGAAATGATATAAACTGCTTTTACCTGCACATTTGTATCCCTGTTCCTCTTATGGCGTGTTGGACTTTATGATTATCTGTACAGGAAATCGTAATTGTGGTTTGAGTTTCCATACATAGTGTTCTCTCAACATCAAGTTAGCAATGGAGGAAAATTATGATGTGCTTTCTTTTGTGCATGATAAAAAAATATACCCATAAAAATAAGCCAGCAATGCAAGACTAGTTTTGTAATGATCCAGTGGTCAGTTAAATGCATGGAGAAATACTTGATTTTAATGCTGAATAACTGGAGAAAATCATGCAGGTTTATTTGGTTTACTCTCATAGTAGGAGATAATGAATCCTCCTGAAATACCAGCAGGTTAAAATGTAAATGCAGCCTCTCTTTCCAATAGATATGGGCAGTGAGGTCATTAATATTTTCTTATTAATGTAAATGAGTCAGGTAAGAGCAATTGATTTCTTTTAGGAATTAATTGGACATGATCAATCCCCAAACCAAGTGTAATAACAAGGTCATTTATCAGCTGCTTAGTGTTGCAATAGCCTAGGCTTGCCCTCTCAGCCAGGAAAAGAAGCTATACCCTGGGGAAAAGGCTTTAAAATCGTTGTTATTGACAAAAAAATGTGTACTCCTGTCTCTCACAGCCTCATCATTCTTAATGCTGAGATATAAGTTGCTGAGTTCAGGTGTTTTATAATTTGTCTTATAAATGATATATTTTTTCCAAGCTTATATTTCTTCTACATAGTAAAAACATAAGTTGTGGGGAAACCTAAATAAAACAATATAGTAAGAGTGACAGCCAGTGGCTTGGGCTGGCCCAGACTTTTGAGAAAACACGTGGAATTCTCTCCCTACCTTCAGAAATACCACCAGGGTTTGTGTTCTAGCAAAGCAGTTGTGGTGATGGTGCTTGAGAAGACATGCTTAGCATTCTGCTGAGTTGGAAATTTTTTTACATTGGAGGAACACTTTCTACCTTAAATTAAGGGTCTCAACAACTACACAAGGATCCTTAGACATAAGAAATGATAAGCAAGAAAATGTCGTAATTTAATTTATGTTTAGGTTTTTTTTAACTCTCTCAAGTAAGAAGATACTTTTTGCTGGATTCTGACAATGAAATTACCTGACCAATCATTTGTTTATTTACTTCAGGTGAGTTTGAGCACTGAATTAATCTCCAGTTTCCCTAAATCTTGCTTTTTTGTTTACAGACACGCTTTCCCCTGAATACAGCAAGCAGCTTCCCTTTTATCTTCATAACTGTGAACAAAAACTTGTTCAGGTTAAAAGATAGTATGCATAAGGGAACTCCAGGATGACCATAATGCAGAGAATAATTTCTATAATATGAAACTAGAATTTCTTGCTGCTACTGGAGTGCTCAAGTAAACTCTTTCCCCTATTTGTGAATGAATTTTATAACAAGTTAGTTACTGTGTGAGCCACAATTCAAAAAGGGAACACCCTCCCCACCATGAAATGGTATGCCAAACTGTCAATTTAACCTAAAAAGCACACACAGAACTCAGCAGCAGGACTTGAAAGCTTGGAACAGTTAAAAGAAAGTCAGTTTTCTGTAATGGTAATATCAGCTCAGTGGAATAATTTATCAGCACTTTTGTGGTTTTCTTTGCTTGCTTTCAGTCCTGTGCAGACTCAGGGTCTTCCTAAAATACAGGGTTTTTTATTTGCAGAAAAATTTTCTTGGGTTAAAGTAGACCTAAGCAAGTCAAATCCTATGGGCCTATAGAGGGAAAAGTGGGGATTAAAAAAAAAAGATGAAAAAATAAAAAAAAAGAATCAACAATTTATTACATTGGTTCTTGGTATGGCTCTGAGTACTCTGGATCTTCCTAATGTTTGCAAAGATATGTGGCTATTTTAAAGGTCACATGTTCCTAGGTGATGCATTTAGCACCCTGGATGCAGAACAGACTTGCAAGATGAACAGGAGTATGATCCTGCCTCTACTACTGATCGTGTTGTGGGGTTTGTTAGTGTTTTTTTAAGCACAAGTTCTTGTTCTATGAGCAGAGACTGTCTGTGTTGCAGGTAGCAGGATTGTGAGACCATGCTACCTCCAGGGGTGGCACAGTGAGCAGATTTAAACTGGGTATGTGTCGTCACACATCTTGCAAATCATATTTACTGTAAATGCATGGATATAGTTGAAGGCCCAAGGAGACAATTATAGCTAGAGAAATGGTTTATGTTCTCAGATTACTTCTGCCACTATTACTAGAGCCAACACGTTGTTCTTTATTTTAGAGTTAATTGAAACATTGAAGTGTGGGGTTGCAAGGCCCAGATCAGGAGGGGACACTGGCTTGTGCAGCATGAAGTCGCTGTATAGTTTTTGCATAGAGTTCGAAGTGCTGTGACAGTACCACTGAGTGCAAGCTGCTGTCATCTTGCCTCTTCCCACTGTTGTCCTACTTTTGCTCTTTTTAATTTGACAAAAAAACCTGGTTTATTTACACAGCAGAACATCTCGCCCAAATAGTTGTTGGAAGGTGTGCAGGTGCTGGCTTTTTCCCACTGTGAATTTCTGCATCTTGCTGTTTGTCACACCTTGTGAGCCTGATCTGTAAGGGGTGAGCACAATGTAGAGCACGTGGCTCGTGATGAAAGCTGCAGTTCTAACATTTTTAAAGTGATCATTGTTTAAGACTATTGGAGTCCATCCAGTAAAAGCAAGAAAATAAGTTATATCTGGATCAGGCTTAATACTGCTTCCCTTTGAATGTAATTGGATTTTTGTCACTGACTGTAGTTGAGCAGGATAGAGCATGAATTTTAGTGTGAAATGTAATAGGTGATGTTGCCACAGAAGCAGGAAGAAGTGCTGCACTTAGTTTTGAAAGAAAGTACAAAAGTGTAAAGCAGGAGTTCCAATGTAAGGAATTTATAATGTGAAAAAATAATTGTTTCTTTTAAGTAACTGAGGAATGATTGTTAAGGTGTTAACTCTGGTAACATAAAACTCTCATCTTCACACCTTCCATCTAAGTCAGGTTTTCTAAAACTTTCTCTTTATCCTATGAATTTCTGCATATGACAGTTTTTATACCTATTCAATCTGTGAGGGGAAAAATGACATAAATCATTCTTGTCTGTTCTTAGTAATGTCAAAAACACATGTCGCTGACACTGCCAGTTCAAGACTGTTGTTGGAAGCCTGAAATAAATTGCAAAAGAGTAACAAGCACAATTTATAGAAGGTACATTATCCAAACATACATGCATGCACAGTCCACTAGTCAGTGGACATATGATTGAATCTGGAATTACTACAGTAACTTCAGGTAACTGAGCAGGCACTAGCCACTAATTACAACAGGAAAACACTGAACCCTGTGCATTGCACTGACAAATTGCTCCCAGTGGTATCTAAGCTATTTCGCTCTTGTCATTATAGCCTCTAGCAAAGCCAGGATATTTGAAAAGAGTATGGTGTCTGCAACCTATTAAAGATATTATATCCCTATTTATAGTCCAGTTCCACGAATAGAAAATTCCAACAGAAGAACGTTTACTATAGAAATTTTGGAATATGGAACTTTTAAAGGCAGTTGTGTTTAGTTTATGGGCCAGATATTTAGAAAAAAGCAATTAAAACCACCTTGCTCATTAACATTTCAGTTCCTCATGGAGCACTTTAAGTACAAGAAAGTGATTGCATTTTGATTTGTAATGCTTCAGTGAACTGAACCTCCTCTCCTATGTATGTGTGCATTGTATTAGAGGGCAGTCTCTAAACACTTGCATGTGGTTTTGTTCTACTACAATTTGACTGATATGATGATCTTCTAAATTCTTGGAGCTTATGGAATCCAATTACCTTTTGCCATGTGCTTTGTTCAGCCCTTTTTTACATTTGATTTGCCAAGGCATAATATAAGAAATACAAGGCGTAACTGCATTACCATGGCTATTGCTAGTTTATAGTAATTGAGAAGACTCAATTTATTATAAATAATGGTAAATCAAGGCAATGATTTATAGAATGCATATTTTGACTTTTGAGTTATAAATTGGAAGACATGGCAGCACGAGTATCATCTCTTCATCATAGTTTGAGTACGATATGCATAAGTCAACAAATCATTACTCCCTTTAGAAGACACCTGAAATTAGGCAATAAGCTATCCCATGCAGTTGGCTCAGAAATCATTATTTTAGAGCAATGTATGGGTTAGAAAAATGTATGGGCAGCTTTAAAAATATTCTGATTCTCAGAAACTCATTAGAATTAGTGTGTTGTAGTGGGGATGTTGTCTTTAAGTTAATATTTTCGTTTTCTTCCAACAGCAAGTAAAAGTAATAGGTAAAACATACAAAAGGTTAAAAAAATAAAAATAAAAATTTGCTGTCTTCTGGTTACCGAAAAATAACCCAGAGGTTGGATTATGTTTTTACTCTCTCAGTCTTCATGCAGGCATATCCAAATAAACCTAAAATATATAGCCTCTTAAAATGCAAAGGGTTTTCATCATCTTGGCAGCTGTGACACACGATCGTAATACACCTGATGAATCCTTGTCACTACAAAAGCTTCAGGCACAGTGGCATTTTGCTCTTTATGCTGAAGATCATGACTTCAGCGTTTGGTGAATGTTGCAAATGCACTTGAGGTAAAAAGTTCAGCTACTGATTAACGTCTGAAGGGAACTGTTTTCAAACAAGATTAGAAGAGACCTTTGGTTTTCATTTTTCTTTGTATTTTGCTTCATGTTTTGTAGTGTGAATTGTTACCGCAAAACCTGGAAGTGTTGGTTCTTTTAGTCTCCCTTTTTGAGCCTGTTGTATGCAGTAGTACAGCATAACTAAAATGGTTTGGTCCAGCTAAAGCAACTGGTCTCAAGAAGTGAGTTCTTTAAATGTAATGGTAAAAATAGGAATTTTGTATTCTTATATGAATTGCCATGCTGTCTGGTATGCTTATTTTGAAGATATTTTTGCAAAATCTTAATGTATGGGACTGCCTGTATTTCTTGATTTAAATGTAAAATGCAGTAACTTTAAAGTTTTCACCCAAAAGTTGTATCTTTTTATTGAATTAAGTTCTAAAGAAAATAAATAATAGCATCATCAGTCTGTCAAGTGAGGAGACAACTTGATGCAAAGAGAAATCCAATTACTTGTGCAGAGCAATACAGGGAGTTTATGGCATTTGGTCCCTTGATGCAATGATTTACATTCCTGGATCTCATCACAAATCTCTTCTTGTTTAATTATGCGACTAAGATATTTGGAATGTTTGATAGCAGTTCAAAGGCAACTTTTAAGAAAAAAACAAATACCCATATGATATTACCAGCAAAATTGTTCACCACATGCACTGTGTTAGACTTAATCTTAGTGACATTCTTACTCCTTTGGCACTTCTATGGCAAAAAATAATTAAGTTCATATGAAGTAAATGGAAAATGGTAGCTTTTCTATCCCAATGAAATGCTGAAATCTGAATGAATGACGAAGCCTTTAGGATTAGTGGCACATTGCTGTAGTGAACCGAGCGAGTGACCTGCCCTCAAGAAACAGGGAAAAGCAATAATGTTCATGTCCCATCTGTCAGAAAGGTGTAGGAGACATTTCTTGTTACATAATGGCTGTCCTATTCCTTGAAATATTGTAGGGATTAGAAAATACCTTGCATAATTTATGTACACCATCTCTATTCCAGAACCATACGTTACCATTCCCACAGACAGATTACGCCGACATTCTGAGCCATATGTTTGGTTTATGCAGGTAACATAATACTTTCAAATTATACGTGCTATGAGCCAATAAAATTAGTATGGGGTTCTTAAGCAATAGCCTCATAACAGCTAAACTAACAAAGGTTTATACAATACTTCTCTCCTAATTTTTCATGGGGCAGTCATAGGTTTTTATTTTTTCCCTTTAGCTTTACAAATGAAATGCAGTATTAGGAACCAGCTCTTGCTCGACAAAATCCTGGTATTCTCAAGCATATATGGAATTCCATTCTTCCCTTTCTTCTTTCCAGACATGAATTTCTAGGATTTAAGAACCGAATTTTCAGCTGGTACAGAATTGCCACAGAGCTATGAAAAGTTACTCCTACTGGGAATAGGGCTTCTTGAGAGAAAATAGATGATAATTTTCTATATACTCTCCGAGATGGCATTTTACTGTTCCATCGGTTTTTATTTCTGCATGGTCTGCCTGTATTATTTTTCCAAATACCTTCACTGGTTCACTTCCAAAACAATTACTGGACCTTTTCATTCCATTAAGGCTTTAATTCTTTGTTTTGGGAGGGGATTGCTTTCATTTTTGAGAATATCCTGCTGGTACAAAACCACTGGCATTTTTTGACTTCTTGGAAGTAGCTTACCAAGACCAATAAATCTATGCAAGGGTCTATGAAGGACAAGAGGATTGATTGTTTCTGTCATATTGGGATTGTCTGCTTCTGAGCCTAGAGAGCTGGAGCCAAGTTGCAACAGTGAGAAGGCCAGCAGTGCACAACTCATTCATCCACCTGGGAATTGCCCCTAGCTGTGGAGCTGTGCCGGCTCAGAGGCAGCTTTCATATCTTTTCAGTGCAGTCTGTTGTGTCCCCATGAGGAGCACCCTGGCTTTCCTGCCCTGGAGGATGGTGCTTTCCATTTGCTTTAATTCCAGCCTGGGAATGCCGTGCTTCCACAGACCTATGAGCCTTACTGCTGCTAAAGGAGGTGGCCTGGCCTGCCTGCCCGTTCTTAGAGGTAGATCAAACACTTGTGTGGTCGTGTTGTTATGTAGGTGGGTGGCCCTGCTGGCCTGGCACACCTTAGGTTTGACTTGAATCGTTTCCCACTCTGCTTCACCTTGTAGCTTGAGAGTATGTGCACCAGAGCAAATACAGAAGATACACCTATGGGAACAGATGGCTGTGGTAAGGGATATTATAGAATCATGGCATCACAAGGTTGGAAAAGACCCACTGGATCATCGAGTCCAACAAATCCTATCAAATACTAAACCATGCCCCTCAGCACCTCGTCCACCCACACCTTAAACACTTGCCAGGATTGTGACTCAACCCCCTCCCTGGGCAGCCTCTGCCAGTGCCCAATGTCCCTTNTGTGGTGAGGGGCCCAGAACTGAACACAGGATTCAAGGAGTGGTCTCACCAGTGCCGATATGTGTAGCAGTGTCTTCTGGAAGCATTAGTTTAATGCTTTCTTCAAGTACACCCTTCAGCATGTGTTTTCATTGTTCTTAACCAACAGTTTAGAAATTGGGTAGATGATGTCATTTGGTGAAAAGCAGTGGTAAAGAAAATAGTTTCTTATTTCATGGTATTCCTTTGCAGGGGTGCACAAGCTAGGCTGTCTCAAAGAATTACTCACAGTCGTTTCAGACATGATAAAATGAAAGATGGTATCTTTCAGTATATTTTACTGCATAAGCTTAGATTTATTCTAAAATGTATGGTGTTGCACTCAATTTACTTCAGTCCTTTTCCTCTTTTCAAATTCCATTTCATAATTTGAATACAGTTGTTTCTTTTCCATTTAGAAGAAAAGCTTCTTACTGTACAGGATCACTTGAGAGGGATATAGATCTAATAAATAAGATGAGAGTAGGGCCACTGCTACTTCACACCACAGCTGCAGGACCACTTGAGGCACGTGACATTGACCTAATATCTGTTCAAGGCTTTCAGGATTGTCACTTGTTAAAATTCTTGTTTCACATATATGTGTATATATATATTAAAATTTGATTTCTGACCATTATTATACTGTAATAACTGAAGTTGTTGTGACCTGATGAAAAAGAACTCTCCCTACCTTTACTACTGTTTTAAATTTGTAGTAGAATTTAATAGCACGAGGTGTGTTTGCTGATAAACTTTCAGATGATTAATTAAGCTTCCCCTCACACCTAAATAAACACACCCACACACAGAGTTCTTAAGTAGCTGTAATCTGAAACTTTTCCTTGCTGTAAAATCAGTAGGTGGTTGCTGTCAGCAACAGCATATTTGTTTTACATTTTTCTCCAGTAACTTTCAGTCTGGAAAAAAAAAAGTTGTAAGAAAACCATTTAATTCTACACAAATAAAATGGGGGAAAAAAACAGATTTGATTTTATAAATGGTATTAAATATCTAGGATACTTTAACACGGTACTGATCTCCATACACGGTACTACGTGATTATCTGAAATATTTGAAAATTAATTTATGGATTTGTTATGTAATTTGCTTTGCTAGCATTGCATGTAACTGTACAGACATATTTTGCCTTCCTATCATCAGTATTCTTAACACAAAGAATTATTCCTTATAGAGATGCAAGGACAATAATGCTGGAAGGATTTCATGCTATTTCACTGATGTACGTGAAAATCCCCATGGAAACTTAGTGGTCTTTTCATTGATTTCTCTGCCTTGGTTTCTTGAGTGTTCCTTTACAAAAAATGGCCTCGGGTTACTATGTTTTAATGCTGCCTGTTTGTGTGCTACCCTGAACACCCTGTAAATCAGCAGGTAGCATCCTCTGTTCCTTTTGTGTTGTGCATCTTTCTAGAAAATATAATACCTGTTCTGAAATTGCTGTTTGCAAAATAACCGATTCTTCAAAGAAACAAAATATTAAACACAAGCTCTGTTTCTTCAGCTGTCACTGGTCTAGATCAATGTGAAAAGGACTTAATGGTTCAAAGTCTTCCTCACTCCCATTCCAATAACAGCAAGCAACTGCTTTCATTGTTTCCTGCATTTTGCTATTGTATATGAGGACACGATAATATGTAGACCTAAGTTACAAGTGAAACTCTGACACTGTTGATTCACAATAATGTATCTGTTTACTCAGAAGGGGTTAAAACTTTTTCATCCATGTTCTTTTAACATGAAGGAAGGTACAGACTTCACAAAATGGTATGGAATAAGACTACCCAGGTGGTCATCTAAATATATGAGTTCTTTTGCAGAGGGTTTTTTTTTCAGGCTCTCTGTTTTGGGATACTACCATGTTCTTTCTGCCACATCAAATAAGAAAGATCATAATATCTCAGATTACTTGGAGCCAAGTTGCATTTCTGCCTCAAATTCTATTATAAAATATATTGATTAAACTTGCAATGCTCTCTCTGAATGCAGAGGCACAAGAACAAAAGGATTCCAGGAGAGGGTAAATCAAATATTTCTTTTGGTAGAATCCAGGAAGGTTTTTTTGATACATATAATGGGTCGATGAGAACTCATTCTTAGAGGGTTTTTATGAGAATTAGACTTCATTGCAGTTCAGATGGATGCTATTTGCATGTGGCAGAAATTTTGTATGATGACTGCATTGAGTCTGCTGGGCAACTGGGAAGCCCAAGGGATACAAAGGGCTGAGACAGGTGAGAGCAGGTTACCTACCACACCACAGGTTGGAGAAAGAGGAATTTCCAAGACATCCAACTTTGAATCTACTTGGCTGAATGTAACAAGGATCATTATTGGAAGGGGGTTGGGGGAAAGTGAAGTGGATCAATAAGGCAGCCTGACAATGGACAATAGGCTGGTGCTATAGGAGCAGAGGAAACAGTTGCTGGGGGCTGACTGTGAGCAGGCACTGCCCAGCTCCGTGCAGGGGCACTCGACACAGCCGCTGCAGCAATGTTTTGTTTACTTTTCCATTTTCTTTTCCTTTCTCCCTCTTCTTTAATTCCAGGATGCCTTTTTCTGTCATTCTTGTTCTACTTTCTTTCTAACTCATTTAATTATTCTACTGATTTACACTTTCCCTTTCCTCCTATGAATAAAAACCTGCAAAGATTGGATGTAGATCTGTCTTTTGCTGGGTTATTTTTTTACGGGAGCTGATGGCTGGCTTTAAGAGGATGAGCACAATGACATTTTGAAGAATGCCAATTCCTATGCTTTGCTGTAAGGTGGAATTAATCTTGTGCAAAAGGCAGCATGTAGTCTAGTCACACCTTATTCTCACTTAAAACATTTCAGTTAGAATTTGAATAAGATCTGATGTCAGAGCTTAATATCAAAAAGTCCTTTCAAGAATGGCTTAATTATTTAACAAATGTACACACTCTCTTGTATACGTTCTTAGCACTTCATACTTAGAGTGCCTATGCTATTTTATATATTTGAATCTAGCCTGCTATAACATTGTAGCTGTGCTTTCTTCTATTTTATTATGTTGATTGTTTTGTCACTTCTTAACTCCCTATTGCCAAGACTATCTCTGTTTGCTTTGTTTGCCTTTTAATGTTTCTTCCCATGGTGTTTTTCTGTCTATTTAAATGAAGAGTAAATCAACATACAAATCTGTCTTCAAATGCTCTCACTTCCTTTGTACTCTGTTCTTTAAGTAGAAAGCAGTAATTGGCACAGCATTTGGTGAGAGTATATACAAATACATTTAATATACACAAAGTACGTGTAGCATTAAAGCATCCAAATCTTTTCAGAAAACTTATATGTCCAGACTCTGTACATTGTGATTAAGCAACAAGTTTTTCACTACTACAGAGCAAAAAAAGAAGAAGAAAATGTTTTCCAGTTCATCAGAATAAATTAATTCCAGGACAAATTTGGAATACAACTATTTAGTTATGCTGATCAGAGCATGAAAGCAGAATTTCTGTTCTTGCCTTTAAGAGCATAAAGATTACATAGCATAAATAATGAGTGACAAAGTCATTTCACTGAAGGTAGATGCCATCACAGAAAAGTTGCATCCTCATTAATGATGATGAAACCCAATCACTATCACAAGCAAAAATTTTTGTTACTTCCATAAAGTCAGGAGGATGAGGTCAGAAAAGTATTTGTGTTTTATTTTCCTTTCTCTCCCTCTGTAATATTTTAGTCTTTTCATTGCTGTCACTTATATTGCACCAGTACTGTTGGTGCTTAGCTAGCTCCAAGCTCTCAGTTGTGTTGTGGACAGAGAGACAACAGGAGAGAAAAAAGGAGCGCCCTTTGTCAGAGTGCTTACTCTTGAGAGAGAGCTATCAGGCATAGTTCAATAATGCTTGACTTTTTGTAAGTTTGGTCTGTGTGTATTCCTAAGTGTGAATAAAAGCCCATGTTAGGGCTGGCTGAGCTTTAGCCAGCTGTTGGAAGAGGTTATTATCTTGTCTGAGATACAAGGTCAATTCTAGAGATACTTTGCATCACCTAGCCTTGACCTGCAGAATGGAGTAAAACTGTGCAGCTTAAGGTAATGCCAAAGGATATTGCCGTGGCAGAGCTGCAGCAGATCCTTGAGTCAGAACTGCTGGCCCACAAATCAGACCTTTAGGCAAGTGTATACAGTGGATACACAAGCAGGAAAATAATTGAGGGTTTGTATATTAGCTATTTCAGGCCACTAAAGCAACATACCTACAGCTAAGGAATCTTAAAGGAAAAATTTACTAGGTGGTTCATGATATGGTTATTACCAGCTACTATAGAAATCTTTAGGGCATTTAATTATTATTTTAGTATTCATTATTTCAGTGAAAAATGAAAATTGGGCTCTGTTAAATGTTGTTTGTTTTATTTCCTTGGGGTCTTTACCAAGAACAGTAATTTATCTTCCCCCCCTCCCTTTCTGTAAGCCCCATGATGAATTCAAACATTCAAGTTCATTAATTAAAATGCTTCCTTCTCTGCTTATTTTAACATGACGCATAGAGTTGATTACCTGAGTATATTTTGGAAGATTGATGGTTTAGCTTTTTAAGTTACAGCTTTTACAGGGACGGTCTCTGAAATTACTTCAGTGGTAAGGTCTTGTTCCTAAGGTACCCTGCTATTTGAATCGTAATATGATATAGATTACAAAATAAAGACTTTGTGCTAGATTGCCACTCTAATGCTCTAATGTAATGAGAGAGAGGAAGAGAAAAACTTTTTGTTTTCAAGCTTTGCTGCTGTAACAGATGAGGAAAGGATGAAGATGGCTCATGGTGGGATACTCTGCAGAAGAGATGATATAGCAGTGGGGAGTACTTTTGATTACTGCTTTGCTGCTGCTTTGCTGGGGTGCCCACATGAATACAGGAGCTCTTTGCAAATCTGCCCTGGTGTGGATGCATGAAGTTGTTTGTCTTTAAAATTCACATTTGAAAAAATTGTGTGTTTCTTTTTAAAACAGTAATGTGAAAATTCTTGCGGATTTTTGAGCTCATGAAGATGCCTCCCCAAATTTCTAAAAGTTTCTAAAAGAAACTCATTCCCCTGGCTCTAGAAAGAAAAGAGGTGTTCAGTGGTGGTTAAGAGGCAGAAGGGCCAAGGCTTTTGGAATGCTGTACGTAACATGAGATTCCCTCGAGTGGAGTGGAGGGACTGTGCAGTCAGTGCTTCATATTCCACCTTGCCTACAGGGACACAGCTATGCAATTTTAAATGCATTTTTTATTAAACTCATAATATTTTCCTTATTAATTCTATCACATTTCAGATAATATTTTTGCACATATTTACATAGAGATAGTTAAGTATATGTAATTTTTATATTAAATTTTTATTAAGCATTCTGTCTTCAAAAAAATATTTTTAAGTCCAAACCCAATGTATGTTTAACTATTGGAAGTGCAAATATATGAAATCCCATTTTAAAATAAAGTTTACAAAAATTTAGGAGCAAGCAGGTTCTAATGTACAAGTTAACACTCATCGATCCTTTCATAGTTGCTGTGAAGCTGTCACAGGTAACCTGAGGGCTGGAAAGCAGCTTAGTTTTGGTGCTGGAAAGGTGGGTGCCAGACCTACAGATCTTACTGCCAGGAGCTGAGGTTTTCTGTGGAGAGGGAGGGAAGCAGCAGCTTGTGCTGAGCAGAGATTTAATGCCCTCGGTGCTGTGGTCTGGGCACTGTTTCAGGGAATCTTTTGCTGTGCTGGAAGAGCATATCTGTGCTGTGTTTCTGAGGAAGCCAGCATGCCTGTTGGTGATCTTCAGAAATTGCCTATGCACTTTTTCATAATTTTATAGTATTGTTCTTTGAGCCAATTCCTGAGCAAAGTGAGAACCAGTTCAGAGTGGCTAATTCCTCTTACTCAGACTGGAGGAATCCTTTGCATTTTTGAGCCATCTGTGTTTGCTTTCATGTTCTAAGAGCTCTCTAAATGCACATTTTGTTGGAGTTCTTCTGGAATTCCTTACAGGTTTGTTAAGTGCTGGATCATTATGGATTCTGTTCCTGTGGATTGTGTCCATTGAGTTGTTGGCCATGTGGATAGCATTCACGGTTATTTATTTCAAGTCTACAATACTGAAATAAACTCTCTTTCCCCAGTTCTAGTTGCACCTTTCAGATTACTCTTGATATTGGCAGGTTGCAAGGTTGGTGGTTTTTTTTTCTTTCCATATTACTTCCTTTGTATCTGGGTGCCATAAAGTAATAAGCCTTTTAGGTATTCCTGGAGTGTTTTCTCTGTTTGGTTTATGGGAAGCCTTGATGAGAAGGCTCTGGCAGCTTGCAGCTGTTTTAAATAGGATTGAGATCAGAATTTTGGAGGGTTTCAGAAGGGTCTGTCCTGCTGGGACACAAAGCAGTGTGAAATGACTGGAGAACTTCCAAGCTAATATGGAGTAGAGATGTGTCCATAAGAATGTTATAAACAAAGACCTAATGAGCATTGAACTTTACATGCTTTCAATATTGATAATAGAATGCACATTGTCACAAAGAGCTGTGCTATGCACATGTAGCTTACTTCAGTGCAGATGAATTAAGTTTAGCAGGAACTTAAGATTGATCCTCAAACCAAGTATGGGCAAGTCATATATTACAGATGTAGGAAGAGGTTTTTCACCTGTTGAAAAGCAAGCCCTGCTGCAACAAACACAGCTAGACTGTAGCTGTATTTGCTAATGATCTGGCCCAGTGGAGGTTCAAAGTAGTATTTCTTTTGTGTTGAACAGCAAAACCAAAATAATTTTAATTTTGTCTGAGTTGGGTTTAGTGAGTGGTGATGTAATTCTATAATATTCTCAAATCACTAGATTAAGGAATATAAATTCATTGCACCATGACCAGATACTGCAATGCAAAATAAAACATGGGCACATTTACATGCCTTTTGTTTGCATAAATAGCACTGGTCATAAGAACAAATCATTCTTCATGTAAAAGATAATAATGAAATATATTTAGATTAAGACTCTTAGCTGACTTAGCTCTTGATTAAGAGCTTTAGCTGAATGATCTTTAGCTGTCCCATTGATGGGATGGATTGGAAGGACCTTGTTTGTAGAGTGTATACTACGTTATAAACACTCTCAGAACTGAGAAGGGATCATCTTCACAAAAGCTATTCATTATTAGCTATCATGATTATACTTTCAAGCACTATTCAGTCAGCATCTAAGGCCTCATCAAGAGAGAGTTGTTGGGATGTGGACACTGGGACAAGTTACTGTGACCCTGGAGCATGTCAAGTATCCTGTGGCAACTGCTTGTTTGCTGGTCTTGTTCTCAGATGCAAGGTGGACTAGCTCACTTGCATTAAAGGATAAGCTGTGGCACGTTTGTTATAGGGTGAGAGAACATGCTGACAACTACCCTGGCGAACCTTATGAGCGCATCTTACATCCTAGTGCCATATTTGGGGTTTGGTCTCCATGCTAGCAGTCTGAGGTGGGATCTGTGTTTTCAGTTTCATCATTCTATCAATGTAATTAAAGGTATGTGCAGACTTTTTATAAGATACCTTTTTTCAAGATACTTTTTTTCCTTAACTTCTGATCCTAGTTGACTCTTTTACAAAATATTTTAAATAATATAAATATACTCTTAGTCTGTGATGAAAATATGAACCTGGAGTGGTTGTACTGGTATGATCTTAGAAGTTTCACTATGCTTCTATGCAAGTACAGCTCTAAAAATCTTCTCTGCAGACAAACATTTAGAAACATTACTTCTAGCAGCAGGGTTTCTCTTTTGATTGCACATTTCTGATCAATCTGGTCTAGGTGGACCTGCTTTAGCAGCGATGTTGGACTGGATGAGGTCCAGGGGTCCCTTCCAGCCCCTACCATTCTGTGATTCTCTGTTTCCAGGAAATCATTATTTTCAGGCTTTCGTTACTTTTCATCAGTTTTTTAGGCTATTTGTGAAAGAATGGAACAAAAAGCTTGTAGTAATTTATGTAAGAAATCAAGTATCACACAAGAAGGCTGTTGGAAATAAGATGTACTGCGAATGGTCAGAGCAATTGAGGTTTTTAATGCTCTCTTTTAATAACTTGTAACATGAAATTGTTTTCTGAAGTATGAGACATTCAGTAGGCATCTGCTCATCACCTGCCTGTCAGAAAGGTGGCCTAGTCACAGTTCAATTCCTAGCTGTGCTATTATATTAGAAACCAGTGTGGCAGTGCTTATTGGAAAGTTCCTTGTGTAGACTAATATTTGTTTTACTATAACTGTAAAGTTTGAGGACCAAACCTGATCTGACTCGGTGAAGTCATAAAAAAGGGAAAGTCTCCACCATTTTGAGGTTTCTATTTGAAGAAAATAATAAAGAAACATTAATTTAAAGAACACTTAAGTGTTTTTAAGCTTTCAGGTATCACAGTACAGCATTGTACAAGCCTGTGTCATTTTGAGAGTGATGAATAATTTCTCATATCTTCCAGAAACCCCACACTGCACTCACTCCTCTTGCCACTAGGCTAGGATACAGCCACCAAGGGATGTTTGCCTGGCATCACTCTGGATAGGCTGCAGCTTAATAAGTTAACTGTTCCAAACTCCTAGTCTCTCAGCTACATTATAAATACTTTAAGATCCCCAGCTGTACTGTGCCTGTGCAAACATCTTAAAATTATGAGCTCACTGGCATGCAGCTGGGTGAATGCTGAGTTACCAATGGTTTATACCCAAGGAAAACATGTGAATAGCATAAGAACTTCTTATTTGTTGAAGTAATCTAATGTTAGGGAATCAGGGCCTGCAGATTTAATTATTTCTCACTGTTGCTAGATACTTGTTCTTTCATTGCTGATGATCTGAGATCTGTGAAACAATCTTGTGTCATCCTCTACTCTGCTTTGTACAGAGTGAGTATGTGAAATGCATTCCATTGCTGTTGGTTTATAGCAAGAGGTGATGAAGGAACAAGGAAACTCTCACTGTATGCTGGATTATAGCACAGAGGGCTTTCCTGGTTTTTGTTCACTGAAATTTTGGGATAGCTGACTGTTACGGAGTATGCCAGAATTAACCATGTTGCTGTTCTTAATGGAGAAACTTTTCAGGGCTGACACCCTAACTAGAAAATATAGAATCTTGTTTCTAGAGGGTCTTTACAGACTAAGATCATGACTGCTTGTGTGATGCATATGCGCTTGGAAGAGCAAAATTACTAAGCATGGATACCTTGATAGTATCTGTGAGTTGTCCTTGTATAGCCGAAATCAATAGCAGTTATGTATTATCACTCTCTTACAGTTGCCTGCTGGCATGCTTCTACATCAGAGAATATTTTGCATCTTTGTCTTTCACAGATTTCTTTGTATTTTTCAGATTTAATGTCCCTTATAATTTAGTGCTTAGTTTGAACATCAAATTACAAATTTTTTTAGTGCACCTATATTGTAAAATATGGTGTGTTATTTTTTGAACTGCAGTGTCTACATGACGTGCTTTTTGTTAATTTTAATGATCAACTCCTTGGGGCAGAAGAGTTGTTCTAAAGTTTCACAGTATTGAGCGTAATGATAGAGATTAAGTATGTGGAACTGTGATGAACTGCATCCTTTCTGGCATGAAGTCAAGAGCATTCATTTTCTGGTTTAGCAGTTCATGAACCAGCTTTTGTTTTGACTGATGATGTATTCTTTCTTTTCAGACAGCTGGGGGACTCAAGATATCTGCTAGCAAACTACACCTCCCCATCTCCCTCAAATGCCGTTCTTTCACATAACGTTGATCTCTGCATTTAACGCTACTTTATAACTCTTGATATTGGTAAAATGCTGAACCGCTAAATTACAGAAATGAATTGTAGGCAAAATAGATATGAAAAACCCTCTTCTATCAGCAAGTCACTCTTCTGGTTCAGGCAGAATTTGGTTTACTTTGTACTTCATTGGTCTTGTTTTCCATTGGAAAACTAAGGAGAGACTAACATCGTTCTTGACTAATAAACATCGAGCCTTTTTGCAAACAGTAATTGTTTTCTGCTGGCTTCATCACCAGATGTGTGTCTCTTCTTTCTTCATATGCCACCTGTTGGCTAAAGACAAAGCAAATACATAGTATTCATTCATTACATTTTGGAAACAAAATTAAGGAAACACAAATTTTAAAAATCATTCATAGTTAGCTTTTATTTTTAGCTTTCAGTTTAAAAAATGCTTAATACTTATTCATAAAAAAATAATTTTGAGTTGATTTGTCTATGTAGCCATATATTTAAAAATAAACATAGCAATTTATTGATTCGTTCATTAATTTCATTTATTTATAGGTTTATTAATAGACATATTAATTCGTGAGTAAGCTTAATTGATTATATTTATTACACTTATAAGATGATCTGTTTCTGAGATTGAAGTGAGCTAGAAAGAATAATGGTTCTTTCTTGCAGCAGGATAATCTTTAAAACTAATATGTTTGTGCTAGGCCTATCATCAGTCTTGTACATATGACAAGCATTTATCCAGTAAATAATCAAAATTTTTACTACTCTTGGCACAGTTATTTGGAAAATACATTCAGTATTCTGATTTTTTTCTCACTTTCCATGGTGTTTTCTCTATAAACATTCTGCCAAATGCAGAGAATATTCCATTCACCACTTGCTTGACTCTCCCCTGTGCTAGAATCTGTTCCACACCTGTACAGTTTTTGTTCATGCTGTGCCCTCGTGGTTTTGGGGCAATTTATTACCTGCAGTTGTTGAGGGACCTTTCATACAAACAGCTCTTTCGGGAGGTGGGACCTTGGTCCTCCATAGCTGTGTAAGTATTCAGAGCAAAAAATAACTTTGTATGACCAACCTGTTCAGTGACCAGAAGGGCTGCTGAGCACAAGTTTATATGCATGTGTGGTAGCCATTAGCCCATTTTGTGACAGTGTTGAAATAATATTCTTATAATTGAGTCTTAAATACAGATACAGAGCATTTCTTTTTTTCTGCCCTTGCTGGGTTTCTGTGACATCACACAGTAGTTAATAATTGTTGGCTTGTTAGGTTTTTAAGCTATAAAATGTTGATAACACATTCTTTGTTCCCTAGAGAGCCATGAATCCAAATTTTTTTTTTTTTTGCTAAATCCTTTGGAATCCTTAAATGGTACAAAAAATACTATTAACTAATGAAACAGTCTTTTGCCTCAAATATTGGTGAAAACAGTATTTTTGGAGTAGATCTTGTCCACTTCAGTATTCATTCATTGTAATGTAAGAAAATGCACTAAAAACATATTCTAACATTTGTATTTCTATTTTTCTAACTTAATAAAAATCTATTTAGCATAAAAAAATTATCTTCAGTAATTACTGTTCTGATTTATCTTCCATGTTGGTTAAATTAAAGGCACAGTTGACTGTCACAATAGAAAAAGCACAGGTGGCTAAAAATTCAATAATTCAGCTTTTGAAGGGGAGAGAATAGCAAGTTTATATTAAGAATGGAACTGTACGTCAGAACTGAGTGAAGAAATAGTTCAGTCTGGGAAAAGATTGGGTATGTCTGAACTAAATCTTGTACTTTTTTGGTAAAGAAAGACTAAAGTTAAATTTTCAAGATTCTTAACCTTTCAACTTCTTCAGTACAATATATAATAAAACATGATGAATAAATATGATATCTGTACTCAGTTTGAATCGAGCTCTGTGGTTTATCACTCTAAGATTCATAACCAGTTACACTGGTAAACAGCCCATTTTGAGGGAATATGAGCTATCTAATACAATTACCAGATAGATTGCTGAGTACTTTGTCATATACCTTATATCTTAAGTGAACAGACTAAATGATCTTTTAACGCAGATTTATATTCCAGGAGGTAGAAAACAGAACTCATGTCATTTCAGTTCTTTTCCATTGAGAATTACTTGAGACAGCATACACTCAGGTTGCCTCTGCCTTTCAGAGAAAACAAATAATGCACAAATCCAAGAGGTAAAAATGGTCTATCACCACTCAGCAGTATAAAGATATTTATCTTGAATTCTTATTCCAGAGACCCTTCAATATTGTTCAGTTCTTCAGTGGGAATTTTTGGAC
>WAAB01005876.1:0-10075 GCA_013389865.1 Piaya cayana
TGACTTCATCAAGTCTGCGATTCTACTGGAACTAGGAAAGCTCGATCCAAAACCTTCCAGTGTTACTGAAGGCAAAGTCTGTGTTACAGTGAGGACAGCACCAGGCCGATGGCATCTTTACATTCACAGCCCTACAAAGCCGGTTCTTTACTGATTGTCCTCAGACACCTCCATGTACAGTGGATCACCTCCAAGATCCCATGACTTGCAGTAAACGTACAATAACATTGTTAGTCCCAAAACATCAAACTCACCGTGATCCGATGCTGTTGTCCAACAAGCAACAGGACAGTGAGCCCCTGGGACTGACATCCCATTTTATCCATCTTGGATGGATATCAAATGTACAATTTTTCCAGAAAAATTAAAAAAAAAGGATCAGTGGCACCTTTCAGTGTTCACGTTTGTATGGATCTGGTAATACTATTAAAAAAAACCAGAAAACCACTGCCTGTCTGCTCTATACTTATGTTTCTGTTCACATTCAACTTTCTGGTTTCACATAAAACATCCTAATCTTTTTACAAACGTTCAGTGGGCTCCTACTTCGTTGAAAGATCTGAGCAACTAAAAATATCTCGAGGCACCATTTTCCTCACCAGTAACAGCAGCATCGCAAGGGAGAGAGAACAGCGCTACCTGGTGCTAGAGAGTGGAGGAGCAAACCCTGCACGTTAGGAGTCAGGTTCTGCCAAGGTGAGAGGAGCTGCAGTAAGGGACAGCGCTGCTGACAGAGGCCTTCCCTCCAGCCCAGCCAGACACTACAGGAACCCACACATTCCTGTACTGAACTGCAACATACCTGCATCCAATTTCCTTTGAAACATGTCTTGCTGCCTCTCTTCCATCACTTCATTTTAATTCCTCAGCATTTACCTCTTCCTCTCTCAAAGACTTCACTAAATGGCCTCCAAACCTCCAGACCAATTGTAATAACATCAATTACAACAATTCAGTCCCTTAAAAACAATCAGGCATGCCTTTAGGATCGGACAATGCTTTTGCAGCACTGAATACTATTTTTCTGAATATGTTTTGAAAAATAAAACAACAAACCCAACCAAAACTCAAAAACTCAACCACTGAGCTTCTCCACCAGTTAAGACACTGTTTATAAATTAAATGACAGACATATAGATTCAGATCTGTCAGGACTGTTTTCTTGCTGTCTGTAAATCAAGAATTGCTACATATTTAATTAAAACTTACCTTGATAAAACTAAGTCTTCGTATCTAGAATAGATTTTTTCACTCCATGTGAAAGCAACACACTGAATGCATTCTAGGTACTTTTTCCACTGAAAAAAAAGCAAACAAAACAGTTCAGTCTGGGTGCGTACACAGCTACTGCCAACAGTCAGCAATAACAGAATGCAAAAGATGCCCGATTATGAAAATGCTTTAACTCCCAGAGCTTCCAATACCGCACTGAGGGAGCTATGCACACCTTCAAAGAAAACCCACATCTCCAGTATCAAGTTGTGTTTCTGCTTTTATTAAATAAATTTTTAAAAATACCTCTAGCCTATATTTACATATTGAATACAATCATTCTTCAAACACTCGTGGTTAATAAAGAACAGATTTGTACAGTAATTATCAGAGTTCTTGCAATGAAGAAAAGCCATTAAGTATCTGCTAAACACCTAACCAGTGCCCCCAAATCCACAAGAGAACTCTGTTCTGTAATACAGCGTTCCTCCCTCTCCCTCGAAAGGCAGGAGTTCAGAACATGAACTGCTTTCCAGACATTGAAACCACCTAGCAATAGGGAAAAGGGCATTTACAAAATATGGCAAATTGGATCATTGATTTGAAAAACTGAAGACAGGTTTTATTATAAAAGTTTCATTCAAGTCACATCACCACATTTCAATTTTCTGAAAACATGTTAGCACTGGAAAAATCCCATTTCTACCCGAGATAGGATCCAAACAGGCAGCTTTTGCAGGTGAACTCACTTTACATCTTCAAGGTCACACATAACTAATGCAAAAACTGCTGAATTCAACACCTGTGTCTCTTCTTCCAGACACTGCCACTCTGTGCTTCTGTTCTCAGTCAGCTGGGCCTTTCAGTCCTTCACCCCGAGGCTCCCTTGTCAGGGCCGACACGGTCTGCATTGTCAGGTAAATGCACTCCCATGCTCTGTAGGATGTTGGAGGCGGGCCCTGCCAGGCCAGACTGAGCACTGTAGGATTCAAGCAGGTTTGCTACCAGGTTCATATCCACATCAACCGGCGTCAACTCAGCATCTTCAGAATCAGAGGCAGCATTTTCAGCCGCAGCTGCATTAGCAGAACTCGCCTGTAATAAAGAGAAAGCTTTATCAAATTGTATAAACTAATTTTAGAAAAACAAACTGAAACCAAACCCAAAGATAAATGACAAAGAAGCAAGGTAACAGCCAGCAGAGTTCAGTATGTTCCATTCTCTCTTGACAGACAGGAATTTAGTCACCAAATGCTTGTGCCAGTTAAAAACCACCATCTTCCATCATACAGATCAAGTGTCAAGAGAAGGACAGAGAAGGTCCCTGAGTCCTGCCTCAGCTTCCTATGGAAGGAATCCACTCCAGCGACTCAACAAGTCAAGCTGCAGCTGCTTGCCTCATTACTGAACCAGGNCTGCCTATAAGCTTATTAGGTGATGCTTCCTGGTCCTGTCTTTGATTTTCAGCATCTGAATCTTCCTCATCTGAGAAATCGAACTCCTGCTCTTCATCCAGATCATCAGAATCCAGCTCTTCCGAGTCTGCCCCTGTGTATTATTTAGCGTCAGTATAGCTAGCAAACAAATCCACGCAGCACCCACGGGTGATCAGAAAACCCAGGGAAGTCAAATAAGCAAGAGCTATTCTGACAAAAGCAACAAAGCAGCAAACTCACCTAAAATTCTGTCTATTGCTTTTGTAAAAGAATCGACATCAAAGGTAACATGGGATTCATCAGACGACCTGAAAAATAAAAACACTTTTAAATAAATAAAGCTTTTGTGCTTGCCTAAGCCTGACACAGGCATAAACAGCACGGCACACTGGATGAAAGCTGGGACATTTGAAATGACAGTCATGGAGCCCTTAAAAGTCTGAGGCTGGTATGAATCAGAAATGAGAGAGCAAACAGAACTCCTGACATGAAGGAGAAAACCAAACCACAAACCCTAACTAAGAGTGCTAGAAAATAGTGCAGCTTCCAGCATTTTTACCTGCACCAGTGCCAGAGAAGTCACCAAGGTGGTTTAAAAGCAACTACACATCCGCTAACACAGGTTTGTCTCCAGCCTCTGCTAAGTAGAACTATTAAACTCTGGTTCTCTGCACTGCAGAGTCAACTGAAGGGCTGCAGCAGAATGAAAACGCATTCCACACCAGATACCGAACTTAAAAATGCTACTACCATGGCATTTCTGCTCCTTCATGCGTTGAGACTTTGGATACAAAAGCCTTCATACTTTCAGCAACTGCTTCCAAGTCATATTTCTGCTCTTCCTCACTTGAGGAAGGGACGGACTCATTTCTTCTCTCCTTCAGCATCTTATCCAGGTCATCTGGTGTGATCTCCATCCAACTGTCATCTGGAAGGATAGAGGACATGGTTGTTACTCTGCACAGGTCTGTTAGACCACAAGGCCCAATCCAATCAGTTCAGGCTTCTACTAGTATTTTGTAGCTTAGTGTTGTACTATTAGGTTTTTGTGCTGACAGTAGATAATGCAGGGTAGAAGGCAGTGAGAGGGTGAGAAAAGTGGAGTTCAGATTTTGTTTCATCACTACAAAATTCTGCTTTATATGCAGCTTCAAGCTAGCAGGTACTGTTCTAGACACAGACAATTGTTTTGCTACTAAATGAAGAAGAAATGGAGGTGTTTAAAGGATGGGTGGACGAGGCACTGAGGGACATGGTTTAGTGTTTGATAGGAATGGTTGGACTTCATGATCCGGAGGAGACAAAGTGTGTGAACGCAGAGACTGATGCAGTGACTGATGCTGTTGACATTCTCCCCCCTCAAATGTTATAGGGACAGTCCAACCCCCAGTCCTGCTCACCATCCTCTGGAGGGAGACACGCTGCTTCCTTCTCAAGCTCTTCCAAATCAATGGTTGTTGTCTCTAGCAATGTCAAGATTTCATCGCCTGGGTTCAGCTCAACGTAGCTAGAAGAAAAAACTCAATTTACTGCAATGGATTTTTACTGGTATTACAATGGCAGTGGCACAGTGTGCTATTCAGTCGGGTTTTCACTCCAATTCCTTATTCCTCCCCTACAAAAAGATACATGAATTTGGGGGAAGTACCAGAATACAACGTAGACTGTAATAGCCAAAACAAGACACAGCCACTCATTGCAATTCCTTGTTGATGGCTCCAAAGCCCATTTCTCAATTTCCCTTGTTGTTCATATTTTTTGTCTTGGTAAATGTTAGTGATGGCAGCTCCCAAGCAGCAAAGACTGGAAATTCAAGCAACTAACAGTAAATACACCATAAGCTTAAAAACCCCAATATATTTTTGTATTTGTTCATTTTTTAGGATTTGAGATTCGATGCCAGCTGTCTGTCTTGACTAAAGGAGACAGACTATTTGGTATTACTCACTGGGATTGCTTTCCAATGAAACTTTTAAACACTTTCTATAGCCAACCAACCAAATGATGCTTCTCAGTCATTTCTTAATCCACTTGGAAAATTTTGGCATTTTACAAAACCAAGATGAAAAATTACTCAAACAGTAACTTCTAGTATAAAGTATTCTAGAGGAATTAACACCCACAGGTTCCAGCACGTATGTTAAGTGTACAGCAGAGAAAAGGGTTCAGATTTTTCACAAGTATTAAAAAAGATAAATTAATGTACTCACACATTTCAAGTAGCTCTTACCTTTCCGCCTCGATAACAGATTGCTGGAAGTAATCTTCTGCCATTCGCAGCAGTTGCTTGTACTTGGCAGATCCTTCCAGTTCTCCCTGTTTAATGCAATTCAAAAGTAAGAATCTAAACAATTCTCCCTCCCCTTCTTTTTCAGTCAGGCTTCATGATAACTGTGTCTGACACAGAAATTTAGTGCTGAGAAAACCTACACAAGTAACGCTGCTTTGCCATTTGCCTTGGAACAGAACATGGGAAATAGAGACAAGGTGTTTTCACAGCCAAATATGACCTGAAGTCTTATGCTGCAGCATTGTATGATGTGCACTAAACACAAAGACAACACTGTGATCCCACAGCAGGGAGGATTTACCAGGCCCAGGCTGCAGCTGTACAGGAACTATGAACGAACTGTTAGTGTCTGGGACTCATCCACAAAAGCGTCACTGCAGCACTGTAGAGGATATTCTGTTTCCTACGTTGTAGAGATATTAACCTAAGCACCCTGGTAGAGCTGCCCAATTTTATCTCCAAATAAGCAGTCAATTTACAGCCAGTTGTCAAATTGGACTTATGTCAAATGATGTCCAACCACAAACAGGTATTCAAAGGTATCTTTAAAGAAAAAAAACCACAAAAAAACACCTAAACCCCCCCTAAAAAGCCACACAAATTAAAAAATACAGATTTATGGGCCCAAATAGATCTATAGGTGTTAAATATAGACTTGGAAGAATACTTATGTCTAGACGCACAAGCATATTGTGGTTTCATTTATTCAAGTGTATTTTCCCTTTCTTTACATAGAAACACAGAATTGTTTGGCTGAAGCACACGTTTAAGATCACTGAGTCCAAATGTCCTGGTCCACTACTAAATCATACTCCCAAGCACCTCATCTCCTTGTCTTTTGACTCCCTCCAGGGACGGGGACTCAGCCTGTTCCAGTGCCTGAGAACCCTTTGGGTGTTGTTCCTGAGGTCCCCTGGCACTACTTGAGGCCGTTCCCTCTCCTGTTTTGGCCTGTCACTTGGGAGAAGCGAGCAACACTTACTTCGCTACAGCCTCCTTTCAAGGAGTTCTAATTCATGCCCAAATCTGCTTTTTCCTCTTTAATTTCCAAAAGAAATGAATGAATTTCAAAGAGGAACAAACGACACCTATCTTGTTTGAAGACATTAATTCATTTTCCATAGGCAGCAGTAGTAAGAGTTCCTGCCCAGCTCTAACTACTCACACAAGTACAAGAATGAAAACATGTTTTTCCTGGAATATTTAAGACACACACACACCTTGAAAAAATCTTTTTCCTTCAGGCTGCTGAGGAATCTCTCCCAGAGGGGACCGCTTAACACCTTTCTCTCAGAAATAGGACATACTTTACTGCGCTTGGAGCACAAAATTTCAAAGCCATGAGCCTGTAGAAGAGACGGAAAAACAAGAGGTTCTCAAGATGTGACAAATTTAAACGCACTTTTAAACAACTGCATAAAGAACTGACTGTCACGGATCTCCTGCATCGCTATTTGAGAGCAGGTGTCAAACACAACTCTGTGTAAGGCTGCAGTATCTTTCTTTGGAAGCTGGAATCTCTCTGCAGCGATAACGGATCATTTTGACTTTACAATTTTTCCCTGCAACCTAGAAGACAAATCCACAGTGCATGAGCTACTCCTCACACAAACATGAAGAGTGCACTCGTACTTATCATCTATGGAAGTACAGGAGCACTCTGCTCTGTAAAGGCAAACTCCTAGGATACTGTACTTCCAGAAAAATGGTAAATGCAAATTTGCTCCTATTTTTTCATACAAGTAAGCAACTTATAAGCCAAGAGTCATTTCTCAGAGGTAGGTAAAAAAGCAAAGCAGGACTAACTACAAAACACATAAAAAGTAGTTACCAGCTTCATGCCCAGATCGTNCAAGCCAAGAGCAATTAGTTAGTAAGGACTAACTACAAAACATAAAAAGTACTTACCAGCTTCATGCCCAGATCGTAGGCTTTGTACTGCGGGTCAGACGGGAGGGGCAGCGTGTACCCACTGCGTCGGTCTGGAAGAAACTTCTGCTGCACCAGCTGGGCGTACAAACACTTTGTGAAAGTAACCTGAAAAAGGCAGAGAAAATCAGAACAGGCATTGCAGCCACTGTGCTGGGTGCAGGCATCGACTCTCCACCAGTCTCCTCTAAATTTTATTTCAATGCATCCATATTACAGACAACAGCTGAGACTGTATGCAAAATGCATACTAGATACAAGTGCCTGTGATACGTTGCTTTACAGATCTTACTAAGTACATTCCAAGTTGATACCTGTAAATAAACAGGATTCAGTAAATAAACTTCATTCAGCCTAAACACATTTTATAAAATTCTCGGTATTCATGCCAATAAAGTATATTTTGCAAAATGTAAGGGCTCTTTCCAAGTAATGAAACCAAAGCTGACAAAACAATCTAGAAGGCTAAAATTTTATTCCAAATCTTTTTTTTGGGAGTCTAGGAGTGTAACAGCTTGGACAATGTCACAGAAGATTTCATGAAATAGCTTTCCCAGAGCTGTGTAAGCACAGCCAAGGAGGTGAAAAGCCTGAGAATGACCAGCCAGGAGTAGTTAGAAGCAATTCCTTATGCTGGCAGGCAGTGCTGCTGAACTGCTCCGACAACAGAACTAAATCAATTTACTGAGCAAGCATTTTGGCAGAGGAGCCTCTGATTTCGGAGTCCCTTCTCTCATGATTAGCCCCTTTAAAGTCTAACCATGCCAACCTAAAGAGAGAAAAGCTATTAATGTCATGAACAGGCAATCCATGTCCAGCAACAAAAGAAAACAATAAATTAGAAAACGTGTTATTTCAAAAGAGAAATCCACACATTTGTATCACTTGACTGCAGAACCTCCTTCAGTTATAGAACCCAATTAAGCGGCAAGTTGCATGGGAAGGATAACCTACCGTAGTCATCACACGCGTGTCTGGGGGGAAAGTTCGGAAAGTGCGACATGCTCGTAGATCTACTGGATCTCGGAAGTAAAAGGCCTGGACTGCTGCGGCCACCAACGACGGGCGCTGCCTCAGCACCGCCACGATGCCTGCCGGAATGTAGCAGTGGGCTCGGTGAAACGAGGCCTGAATTTTCTCCGGATACCTGTATCACACGATAGCAGCAGAGTGCATTAAGTGTATTCCAAGTTCAAATTACATTTTTAAAATTATTCTTCTCATTTTCACTTTAATCTTAACCTATTGTGGGCCAAGCGTCAGAAGATTTTTCTGAACTGAAGTTAAAATTCTGCCTCTTTAACACTCGGAATGTCTGTTTATATATATGCATACATATAAATACAGATGGCTAATAAAGATTTAACCCCACGCTGTAGGATGAATCTCTGTGAACTTGATTAAGGTGTCCAGCTATGCCGTGTCCTTCACTGCACTAAGTGCAGGAGTCACCTGGCTCATGTCCAGTGCTGAACACACCAGTCCCAAACTGGTGCTCTGAAAAGCAAGCTGGTTCTACATTTCAGTTTTTAATCCTCTCCCCTGCCCTGCAAAGGGGACAGAACTTTCAGGAAAGAAAGATGCAAAGGAAGAATAATTCTCGCCATTGTTAGGTGCGGCATCAGAGCAGGGGATCACTTTCAGAGCTCTCAGATAACACCGCAGCCTACAGGACACTGGTCGTCCACTTCAGAACGCCACAGAAAAACCTCCAGCTTATGAAAAAGAAGCGGCTTTACCACATCTAACAGGAAAATGATTGAATACAAGAAAGGACCCCAGACAGCCCAGAGCCAGGAGTTAGCGTTACAGAAGACAAAAGCAAATGACCTACATACCCACTGATGCGTTTGTACACTGCCCTCCTAATGGGTTCTGCTGCCAGGAACTCCTCTGAACGCGTGGATAACAGCGTTAATGCCTCTGAGATCGTTGGACAGGCAGCAGAGGTGTCATAGTCCTCCTCATCCGTCTCTGACGGCAGAATGATGTGCAGTTCTCCTTTGTAAAAGAACACCTAGCAGACAATAATGTTCTCATCAGATCAGATAAGAACAGTCCCAAGCTAAGCAATGCAAAATTCCATTTCATATATGAATGTATTGGTTTAAACACAGAAAATACTGAGCACAAACAGAAAAACAATGCAGAAAAGAGCCAAGGGGATGCATGTTTTTTTTTTTTTTTAATGGGAGTTATAGTAAATGCAGATGCCAGAGATCATGATCCAACCAGTAAACAAATCACCCTACTTTAACTGCAACTAGTGTGGTCAAATATATCATATTTCCTTAAATACAGTAATTCCAAAAGTTCCTCTTTGACTACAGATTTGCATTGGGAGAATCTGGCAGCTTAATCCATCTGCTGAAGAACAGGGCAAGGACTGAAAAGCTTTATTTCAGGGGCTACATGTGACCTCTGTTGGTTCCTGGTCCTGAGAAAAGAAATCAATGTAACATTATCAGCTCCCTCCTTTCTTCAGATGCAAGGAAAAACAGCATCGATGGTCAACAGGTTTGCAATTAATTTGTGTTGCATTCTACCCATTTTCTTTTTGAGAGTCTTGTGATTAGGGAAAAAAAATTCCCACACTAAATTTTTGCTAATGAAAAAATAAGTTATCTCCATCTAAATCCACTGCCAAGAAGTCCAGTGATGCAACTCCTAGCAATCACACCCAGTGAAGTGATTGGTGGATCCACAAGTACTCCTGAGGAGAGCAATATGGTATGATTGTATCACACAGCCAAATACATTCCATAGTTAATCCAAGCCTTCCAATAACCTCAACAATGGAAAAGTGGATCAATCAATATCCCAACAGCTTCACTGACTTCTCATTTGCCACCATGAACAGCAGTTCTAAAAAAATTCAGTTGGCTTAGCACATGCAACAATGCTTAAAGAAGATTTATGCGTGAGAGTCGGACCTATCTGAACAACACAGCCTACTAGGCAGGTCTGTAGTCTCCAAAATTGTGTTGCAGACTCTGTAGTTTTGCCATTAGGGTAAGAGTGAATTAGGATATGACCATTCTCTTTCTTCCTTCCATTCATCAACAAACCAGTTCTAGAAGGACTTGATATCTTTAACAATTCCCAGAAATCCCTACAAGTTTCTCAGGGCAAATTCAGTCTATACAGCATTCTGCAAGAGCATGCAGAGTGGAATCAAATATCAGAAGTTTCCAGTGGTCCACAGCAC
>WAAB01005877.1:0-13152 GCA_013389865.1 Piaya cayana
TGAATCCATGTCCTAAAGTGCCACGGCTACGCAGTTCTTGAACCCTTCCAGGGGTGGAGACTCCACCACTGCCCTGGGCAGCCTCTGCCAGGGCTTTACCACTGTGTCAATGAAGGAATTTTTCCCACTATCCAATCTAAACCTTCCCTGGAGCAACTTGAGGCCGTTTCCTCTCGTCCCATCCCTTGTTACGTGGGAGCAGAGACCAGCACCCACCTCTCTCCTTTCCAGGAGCTGCAGACAATTGAGCGTTCTTCTCCAAGGAACGAAATTTGAGGAGAAATGGTGTTGCAGGCCTCAAGAAGCGCAGGGAACGCACTGGAAGATTAAAAATCTTTTTGCCTCGCTTATCTTTTTCCCCCCAAACACTTGTCATCCTATTTACCCTTCTCGCTGAAGGAAAGCTTGTTTGCTGCCAGATATGTGTTTGGTGGCATGGCTTTTCTTCCAGATGCATGGGATGTGTGTATGGGAGAGATTTGTGTGCATAAATAATAGCATAATCTATCACTCCATTGTTCTTCCGTTTTTGAGAGATGCTGAAATGAGCTCTGTAATTTTCTTGCCTGAAGAAACTGCTTGTCCCTTCAGACTAACTGGTTAAATGTTGCGTGTTGTAAAGCTGCCTTTGTCTGCGGCTCCTCCGAAACAAAGCCCCTCAGTCGAGTTAATAGCAGGCTGGGACGGTGCCAGCCATTTGGGCGACTCTGCTTGGCTGGAGAGACCTGGCACTCTCTCCAGGAGCTCTGCCTTTCCATCTGCAGCCACTTTCTTCTGGGGTCTCCCTGGATTTTTGGGATGGGATGGAGAGAGGCGCATGTGGAGGGAAGGGGGTAAACAAGAAAAGGGTGGAGTTAAAAGTCGAAACACAAAAGTCATAGAATAAGAATCATGGAATGGTTTGGGTTGAAAGGGACCTCAAAGCCCATCCAGTGCCACTCCNATGAAATCTAAATAATTAAAACTCTTTCTTCCCACCAGTATTAAGACACATCCAAACTGTTGCACATAAAGCCTCATTGTTAGTTACTCAGAAGATATTTTCTTTATAGTAAAGCAGCTTTATTTTAACTCTCGTGTAATTTGTGTGTCCAAAGCAGCAGCCAGGCTCAGATGCTTTCCACGTTAGATTCTCCTGACTGTGTTGTTGATATTACTTTATGACCACGCAGCTTTACGCTTGTTTGGTAGCCCCTAGGCTGCACTAGGACTGGTGGGTGTGTGCCAGGAGGAGGGGGAAGAAGTTGGATGAAGAGGTCAGGCAAATGTCAAAGGACCAAGGCTGTGATGCTGGTGTCGTGCAGAGCCACTGCGAGCAGAGAAGTCGTGGCTGCTTCATCCCTGGAGGTGTTCAAGGCCAGGCTGGGTGGATCTTTGAGCAGCCTGGCCCGGTGTGAGGTGTCCAGGGGGTTGGAACTGGATGGGCTTTAAGATTCCTTCCAACCCAAACCATTCCATGATTTTGTGTAGTGAAGCAAGTGATGGGCAGGGCGCCTTTGCTTACCACTGGTGAAGAGAAATTCAGGGATTTAATTCTGACTGCATAAATGAGACCAGAATCCAAAGTGTTAATGTGAGCTTATCGCAAGGAAGGCCTGAAAGGGTCTTTTGTGTTTGGACCCTCACTCTTATCCTTTTCCTTGACCTGTGCTAGTCGATACAGGTTACCACCAAGCTTCCTAAAAGTTATCACCCATTATCCAGGAGCCTCTTTGACACTGTCCGAGGCTGGGGATGCAGGGACGGCTGCAGGGAGGCCGTGGAGCATTGACTGGAGTGCAGGGAGCAAAGTGGGGAGCCCCTGGTATGGGGCTTAGCTCAGCCTGTGACAGCTAGGAAGTGTGCAGCCCAGCTCTGTGGTGCTGTTGAGCCTCGGGGAAAGCGGGGAGCAGCATCACTTTGTGTACGTCTGCTTAGCACAGCCCTGGTGCGCTCTGGGGGCCGTCGTAAACTGTTGCTTTTAATCTGAGTGGCAGGAACAGGGATGCAAGAGGGCCTTTAAGCCACCCCTCTGGTTGTGTGTTCTCAGCGTCATTGGAGTTTGCTTATTCCCTCGCTCGAGGCAGCACTTAGAAGCCCTGAATCTAAATCCAGGCTTCCTCAGAGGCCCAATGAAGCAGAGACCGAGCCCGCAAGGCACTCTGCTGGCTCTGCAGGAGCTCCCGAGGCAGGCACCACAAGCACAGAGGCAAAAATATTGAGGCTGGATGCAGGGCAGTGGTTTACGCCACTCTCACAAAGAGGTTTTTACTGCAAATGGGGATTGAATCTCCTTTAATTCATAACAGTGCTGGCCTGAGTTGGGTATTGGGTGCAGTGGTTGCTACTCAGCTCTCTGTCCTCCCAAGAGAGGTTCCTCTTCGTTCTGTCTCGGCGCTTCCTCCAGAGGTGGACGTGCCTGTGCTGCCGGCCCCTGGGGCCAGTAGGAAGCTGCACCTAGCTTGGAGCAGCCGCGTTATTTGGCTTGAATTTCCAATACATCTGTTATTTAGACTGTTACACTGGCTGTTAATTCCTTTTTCCATGAATCCATGATGCTGCCCAACCTCGTGGCCTTTCCTCTGCCCTCCCTACAGTTTACTGCATCACGCTGGTAGTGAACGTCATCGCGTGCCTGGCCTGGTGGATCGGAGGAGGCTACGGCGTCAATTTTGGGTTGGCCATCCTCTGGCTGATCCTCTTCAGTCCCTGCGGCTACGTCTGCTGGTTCCGACCCGCGTACAAAGCCTTTCGGTAAGTAGAAGCCCGTGAGGTGATTTGGTTTTTGTTTATCCCTAGGAGAGAGTTGTTACTGAGGAGTGTCTGTGTGGAGATCTATCTGGGATAACAATTGAGGATTTGATGAGTGAAAGTCTTGTTTACTTTTGAAATTAAGAACTTGGCTACTTTTAAACACTGTAGGACTGAGGGTCCCCTGCCTAAGATTGAAGGTGAGCAACAGCAATCATTGAACTGGATGAACTTTAAGGTCCCTTCCAACCCAAACCACTCTATGATATGTTTGCTACTTCCACGAGAATGAAATTCACATCTTGATTAAACAACTCGAGCTGAGCAGCAGCCTCACTTCAGTTTAGCATTGAGACAGATGCTGATTTGGTAAAGCTTCATCGAGGTTTGTTTTGACAGAAGACTATTAGGTTGTTAATTTTTGAGAACTCTTGTGTTTCCCATCTCTGGATGCTCGAGAGCTCGGCAGCTTCGCTTTTGAGATAAAAGCAGTTCCCTGGAGTGAGTCCTTCTGAAACTCCACAAATATTTAAAGCCATCCTGCATTTTCATTTTAATTAATAATCATTTGTGTTTTCTCATGCTTGCTGGTGATCACGAGGCATCATTCAGACATTCATGCATAATGCTTGTCAGAGCTGTGACGTTCCTGAGCATTTTCCAGCCTGAATACTGTGGATCTTGATTATTCATGGAATCATGGAATGGTTTGGGTTGGAAGGAACCTCAAGGCCCATCCAGTTCCGTCTCCTGCCATGGGCAGGGACACCTCCCACTGGATCAGGGGCTCCCAACCCCATCCAACCTGGCCTTGNCCCTTCACTAGATTCTGTAATGAGTTGTTCTAGATAAGGGTAAAAGCATCTAATAGAGATGGGAGCTGGTGGGTTGGCTCCTGTCTGTTTAGCACATGGTAAATTAATTGTCTAAATGCTCTTCTGCCTTTACGCTTACACAATGCTGGGCAGGAAATGCACTGGTGGTGCTTAAAACATCATGGAATACAGGGATGGGTTGGTTCTGATGGAAACGGATTCATCTGCAAGCTTTGAAAGGCATGAAAATACCAGCTCTGACCTCTTGCCATCTGGAGCTGGGGTTCTGTCCCCATCCCTAGTGAGCTCAGAAGCCCGGGGCTCCGAGTCCCAGCTCGAGCTGTGTTCAAAGAGCTGTTTCCATTTGGAAGTCTGGGAAAAATTACTCCTCCCTGTTGACCTCTGGGCTTCACGGGGGCTGTTTCTGCTTCTTTCTTTACTGTTGTTTGTGTATGTTTATGCAACTGAATACTGGAAGGTCCCTGAGGTTACTCTGTGTAAAGACTTCTGCAGTTAAAAAAAGAATAAGCCCTAGGGACCTTGTAACGATCCCGGAGATGGTTAATTTGGACATCAGTTGTGGAAGAGGCTTGGAAAACCCTGGAGTGGGACAGCGCTGTGTCTTGTGATTTGAGAGAGGGAGGTCAGGCCACTCACTGTCCATATTGTGGGAAGAGCCAACCCTTCGATATTTGCATCACGAGCTGCGAAGATGCTTTTGTACAAGGTTTGCTGCACATCTGCATCCGAAATTAAATCAGCTGCAGAGCTTTGGTGCAGGACAAACCTGTCTTAAATGAGCATCAGAAAGTGGGATCAGAAATCACCTTTTCTGTGTAGCCTTGTTAATTCTCACAGATCCTTTCAAACAGAGACTCCTCCAGCCTTTTCAGGTTGTAGTTGCAAGGGGCTGTTTGAAGGCTGAGCTTCGAGCCTAATCCTTGGTAATTGGATTATGACAGGCACTACTGTGAGGAGTCTATGTTTAAGGTATTTATATCTCATTGCTGTGCTCTGAGGAGGTATTTGAAGGGTAGGATCATGAGGATACTCGGGGATGGTCCATCTTTATCACAGCATCTCTGTGGTCCTTGTTTGAAAGGCAGGAGGTGACTGCACCGACACATGCTGCTCAGAGTGGAAGGATCTGCCTGGAGGCTTTTCCTCTTGTCTCAGCATCACCCTCTCCAGAGCCTGAGTGTCCTGGGGAGATCTTTGAGCAGCTTCCAGTACTGAAAGGCGCTCCAGGAAAGCTGGGGAGGGACTTTTTACAAAGGCTTGGAGTGGTAGGACAAGGGTGAATGGCTTTAAATTGGAGAGGCAGAGATTTAGATCAGACATTAGGAAGAAATTCTTCATAATGAGGGTGGGGAGGCCCTGGCCCAGGTTGCCCAGAGCAGTGGTGGCTGCCCCATCCCTGGAGGGGTTCAAGGCCAGGCTGGATGGGGCTTGGAGCCCCTGATCCAGTGGGAGGTGTCCCTGCCCATGGCAGGAGATGGAACTGGATGGGTTTTGAACCAAACCCTTCCAACCCAAATCATTACATGATTCTATGATTCTTGCCTCCCTTGTTGCCTCTTTAGGCGTTAGGAACTAGAATTACCATATTAATAAACATTAACATAATAATATTGAAATCGTCAACATTAAAATACTTTCAGGGTTCAAGCAGGCGCTGGGAATGAACCAACCCTTGCACAAAGCTGCCTCAGAAGCAAGTGAAGTGTTTTCTGTTAACCTGTTCATAGAATACAAGATCATAGAGTCATTTAGGTTACAAAAGAACTTTAAGAGCGAGTCCATCTCTTAACCTCACACTGCCAGTTACACCACTAAACCATGTCCCGAAGCTCCTCACCTACATGGCTTTTAAATCCCCACAGGGATCGTGGGCTCTTTGAGTTCCTGGGAGAACAGGGATAATATCTATCATTAAAAATGGTAGTTTGGGGATTTTTAGATGTGCCTGGGCTTACAGAGAAAGGCTGGTTCATCACCGTTAGCTGGTTTAGTGGGATGAAGATGTTCTGTGGCAGAGCCAAAGCTCAGGTAGGACAGTGCGGTGCCCCAGCGCTCCCAGGATGGAGGGACGATTATGTATCTGGTCAGCTTTCTTGGTGGGAATCATATTCACACTGTCTGTTATATCTACATAAATTAAAGGTCCTCACATCTTAGGACCCTCTCATCCTGTCCATCCTGGAGATGGGGAGCCCCAGAGATGTGGAGCCCCAGAGACATGGAGCATGCTTCAGCCTTTCCCTGGGCTCTTCTTGTGCCTCTTTATCCTCCTATTATGTCCCAGGGCTGGGTTATGAACCACAGACGTGGAATCGTGATGATGTGCAGCTACTGAGACATTCCCAGCTGGAATTCTCGTGCTTAATGATCACTTTTAGCATAGGAGCTGAACTCTGCCTGCCAGTGGCTGAGCTGCGCAGGTATCGGGCTGTGCTGGCGTAGGTGTTTGTTCAGAGAAAGGATTCCGGCCCTCTGTCCTGCAGGAGAGAGCTTCTCCTCGTGCGTCATCACATATGCAATTGATTTGGTAGCATGAGCCAGGCTTTTTGGAAGGGTTTTGGTGCTGATGATTCATGGATCCGTGTGCTTTCACTGCCAGGGAAGGAGGAGTATCCTTCAGAGCACACGGATGGATCTTTTCTGAGGGGTTGGGTGTGATGGGGTCAAACACGGGTGTGAGGCAACACAGGCTCCTCCTGACTTCCTCTTCTCTTTCACAGGTCGGACAGCTCCTTTAATTTCATGGCCTTTTTCTTCATCTTCGGCGCCCAGTTTATCCTCACGATCCTGCAGGCAGTCGGTATCTCCGGATGGGGAGCTTGGTAAGCGGGACGCTCCTCCAGCTCCCACGCCCCAGAGCTCCGGCCTGTGGGCTGCATCCGTGAACTTTTGGGAAACTGGTGGGAGTTTGGGTGGAGCAGGAGCTTTCTGTTTTCCTCTGTGGTTCTAGCGGCTCTTGGAGCACATTGTTCTGTTTTCATGGCTGCATTGGCAGAGGTCGAGTGTCTGCTTGTTCTTTTTAGTGCCTTCCTACAGGGTCCATTTCTTTCTACCATTTAACCAGCCGGTTTCAAGAGCCGTCTGATCCTCTCTCAGCTTTGCCCTCTAAGTATTCGCAGCACATGGTGAGCAGTGCGGGATGAGTCACTGCTGGCCTAGAGAGCGAGTATTGTGAGAGCGACCCTAAAATAAATGGGAGCATTTTAGTGTCTGTCCCTGGTTATAATTGTTTGGCATTTTAACTTTCTGTCTCTAGAGACTTGAAAGCGATTCCTGCTGATGCTACAAATGACAGAAAATCTGTGTGGCTTTTTGTTTTCCTGAGTGCTGCTCCTCTGCCATTGACCTGCTGGGTTATTTTCATTGAAGGAGCAGAGATGGTGTGAATCGTGGGACCCTCCTGTTCCCAGGTCTGGTCTCTACGTGCACAACCTCTTCACAACCAAAATCACTTTGGGAATAAACCTTCTCTTCCCAAAGTCTGCGCAGCAGGTTCTGCCCTAAAGATCCGTGGCTGGGTTAGCAAAGGAGCTTGGAGGTCTTGGGGAAACACCTGCCTGAGCTGCACTGGATTCTGTCCATTTTCTTCATTGATCTTTTTATTTTCAACAGTTTTTAAAGCTGCTTCGTGATTTATGGGTGTGTGTAAACACTTTTTCTGATAGCAAGGATGCTTAGAAGCTAGAACCTGTAATGTTACTCTCTCTTTCTTTCTGTTTCTTCCAGCGGATGGTTGGCAGCCGTTACTTTCTTTAGCACCAGCACTGCAGCTGCTGTCTTCATGCTGTTTCCTGCCATTATGTTTACGATGTCGGCGGTCGCGATGCTCATCTGCATTGTGAGGGTAAGTGCTTCAGATGTCTCCTTGACTTGGAGTAGCCACGCTCTGTATCACAGTAATGGGAACTGGCAACTTAGCAGCCGCACTGAGCCCTCAGCCACAGCTTTCGTGGTTTAGACAGTATCTCTCAGAGTGTCTAGTGGAGAAATCCGGATAATGTGGGACAGCCTGGGCTGGATGGTGTCAGCTTTTTATGTGGCGGTGTTGCTTTGTGTCACTTGAAGCCACCTTCATTGCTTGCTGGGGTGGGCAAGCAGGAAGGATACTGCCTCCTCACAAGGGAAGGAGGAGGAGCAGGCGCTGATCTCTTCCCTCTAGACCCAAGGGGACAGCGGGAAGAAGCCAGGGGAGGGTTAGGTTGGACATCAGGGAAAGGTTCTTCCCCCTGGAACAGCTCCCAGGGCAGCAATCACAGCACCAAACCTGACAATATTCCAGAAGAGTTTGGCCATTGCCCTCAGACCTGTCGTGTGAATGTTGGGGTTGCGCTGTGCAGGGACAGGAGTTAGACTCGATGAGCTTTGTCCTGAGGGACACGGTTTAGTGATTGATGGGAATGGTTGGACTCGATGATCCGGTGGGTCTCTTCCAACCTGGTGATTCTATGATTCTCTGTGGGTTCCTCCCAACTCAGGATATTCTGTGATTCTATGAAATACACGATACAGACCCAGAGTGACTCTGGCTCTTCAGAAGAAGAGGTGTGGGTGCCCGTTTCCGACTTTCCTCTTCTGTCTTTCATCCATTAGGTACATAAAATCTACCGAGGGGCTGGTGGAAGCTTTCAGAAGGCTCAGGACGAGTGGAACAGCGGCACGTGGAGGAATCCCCCCAGCAGGGAGGCCCAGTACAACAATTTTTCTGGGAACAGCCTGCCGGAGTATCCCACAGTGCCCAGCTATCCCCCGGGAAACCAATGGCCTTAAGCAGCAAGAGCTGCAAACTGCCTGGATTCTCTTCTTTTTGGTCTTTTTATTATTGTTATTTGAAAAGATCGTTTGCATTCCCCCCCTCCCCCCCCCCCCCAAGCACCCCAGTCATCTTGGGGGGCTCTTTGTTTGTTGTCTCCCCATCACCGCAGAAGATCTGTGCTGTCAGCCCTTGCCACCTCCGGAGCAATGCACGGCCGCATCGGAAAGTGCTTTCTTTGCGTTGAGTTACCAGTATTTGCCTCGTTGCAGACTGAAGAACCAACCGTTCACTGCCCTGGCCTGAGGGAATCCCCTTCTTGACCGTAGGTGAAAAGGGCTTGACCTCCCCACCGTGGCAGACACTACGATTGCTCCTTCTCCTGCCTCCTGCTTGGTTTCCATCAGCAGCACAGCGCGCCGACTTCTCTGTCACCAACGCAATCAGAGCTTTTGTAGCAACCAGTGTTTACTCTCCTGGATGAAGAATCTGGAATTTTTCACTCTTAAGGGAAACACAACGCCTAAATTATTCGTTACTAGAGATATCAAAGGTACCTGTAAAATAACCTCCTTTGCTTGTGTTCTCTGGTGAAGAAGCCTTTAGGTAATGATGCTGCTTGTGCAGGTGTCATGTCCGCAATAGTCCTCGTTTGCCTGGCTAGGATTGTTGTTCTGCTAGAAGCTTTGCTTCCCCTGCTGCCAGAAGCTTGTGCCGGATCTGTGCGCTTCCAAGGTGCAGAGTCATCTCATTTGGTTAATGATCGCTCATGAAGCCTGATCCAAAGCCCACTGGAAACCGGCTGACGTTGGGCTTTGGACCTGGCTGCTGAGCTGACGTTTGCCCTGTTACAGGTAGGCAGCACCAGATCTCTCCGCCATCTAAATTACATTTCTGTGGCATCCGGGTTTTGTGCTGACCCAAGGAATGACCTGCAGGACACACCTTGCCCTGCTGGGTTCGTCTTTTTTTCTGGGCTCCCAGCCAGCAGCCTGTTGCAGATAACTATTGATCTCAGTGCTGGGGCCCTGGTGTGGTTTGGGATTTGTAATTCCGTTGCAATGAAGAGTTTCAGTTCTACCAGGGTGGTTGAAATCCAAACATTGAGCGCTGGGGTCTGGTTAGTGGGAGGCTCAGTACTCCTCCTGCTTGATGTTAGCTCACAGACCTGGTGGAGCCAGAAGCAGGTACGAGCAGGGAAAGAGAGATTCTTCCCTTTCTCAAAGACTTAGCTCAAGAGAGGACAGCGCTAGCGCTGTTGGGAGGGATTATTTTCCCTGTCTCATCGTTCATCTCTGTTCTGTGCATGCACATCAGAACTGCAGCCTTAGCCATCCCGATTCCCATATCCTGCATCAAAGGTTTTTTTTTCTTCTCCCTCAACATCCTGCTGTGAATTTTATCCCAACCTGGGAGGTCAGTTCCCGATATTTTTAAAGGGAGTGAGTTTTGAAAGCCTTCAGTTCTGAAAGTTTCAGCTGCGAAAGCTGTGAAGGACGGAGTGCTCCGCTGCTGTGGGTCAGAGCTGGAACCTGACTGGCTTAGGCTTTCAGACAAAATAGGGATGTGATGTAAGCGGAATCACTCCACATTTACACTGAGTAACTGGAAAACAAAACTGGCTCCTGGAAAGGAACAAACAGCTTATCCTAGCTAGGGGGAATTGATTTGCAAGGGATCTTTTGAAAACTGCCTCTACACGTGCCTTAACTAATAAAGTAATTCACGAAAGAGAACTCCTTCCCCATCACCCCCATTTGCTCCATTAACTTTTCCTGCCTCATATTGTAAATAGAGCGCAGCGCAGCTTGAAGTCTGCATGGCGCCTTTATCAAGAGGGCCAAGGCAAAAGCAAACCCGGAGCAGAGGGCAGAGCCTCCCTGAGTTTCCATTTACAGGCGGTGCCAATGCCCTGCTGCCCAACCGGCCTTTCCCTGGGTCTGAGATATTTAACGTGCCCCGAACACGAGAATTTTTTGCCTTGCAAGTGTGCAACGTGCTTGTAAGTACGATCGCTTGAAGCCTTCTTAACGGAACATGACCCAGTCGCGTTGTCAAGCTTTTAGGTGCCTTTGTCTTGTGTCAAGTGTGATTTTAAGTGTTCTTTGTTGCCTGCCATGGGAGAGCGATAGAGAACCGCCTGTTGATTAACTCCTTGGGAATACGATTGCACTACGGGGGAGTGAGGGGAGGTTAAGGGGGCCAAGTGCCAGGCTGGCCTCGCTCAGAAGCCAGGACGTGGTGCAGCCATGGGCTGTGCTCCCTCCAGCTCCTTGTCAGCCACAGCCTCTTGCCAAAATTTTCCAAAGGGGACTGGTATCTTTCTTTTTTTTTTAATTTAGTGTGTCAGGTTAGCGATTTCAGCGAAGGAGAAGCATTGCTGGGGGACTCCATGCTCTAGCTCTGCTTTTTTTTTCCCCTTGGATAATTGTGTTTAGAAGCACCCGTGTGGAAAATACTTGATGCAAGGAGAGGGAGGGTGGAGAAGCCTGCCCACCAAAATAGTTGGATCAGACACTAAAATTGCAGTTGCTGCCCGAGATCTCTCCAGAGAATGAGCCTCTCTGGATGGGATCTGACCCTCTCTGGATGGATCTGCTGTCCTCCTTCTCTTCTCCATGCTCTTTGTTGCCAGAAACCGTAATTCCAGAAAGTTGACTCGACATGCTGCCTCAACTACTGTGGCTTAGGGACTTCTTTTTTTTTTTTTGCCTCCTCTGGTTTTTAAATGTTTACATTAGATTTCTAAGACTTCTTAACCCCATTAACCTGGACCTGGCTCCCGGTCTTGTTCAGCTTCACGTGGCGTGTGCGTGTGCGATGTGTCATGTCACTTGTGGAGCTCTGGATTTTGTGTTTATCTTCATGATCACAAGACAATAAACGCTCATCCTCTGCTTGATGAGAAGAACTGGTCACGTTAGCAGTGTCTGTTCCTAGGTAACTGGAGTTCTCTGGCAGAGGGAAATGGTGAAATCTTTATTCCCCTCCAAAGTCTCCCACCACACGTTGTTTTTCTCCTTAGAACAGCACGTTTATGGATGAAGGGCATCCTCTGTGCTGGGATGCAAGCAGCACGCTGTGGTTTGGACTCGTTAAGCACTTAGAAAGGTGCTTTCGTTATTCTCTAATGAAGGGAACGGCAGGCAGAGGGCTGGGTGGTGATGAAAAATTCATATCAAGCACAGGCATCAAGGCCTTTCCTGACTTCTCCTTAGCAGTGCAGAGACTGACAACGGCCCCTGGCTCTGGTTTATTGAGTGGGAGGAGGCTGTTAGCCCTGGATGAAATAGGCCGTTTGACAGCAAAGGTGAGTTGAACTGCTCTGTTTAGCTTGTTGCTGAATTTATTGCCTCAACTTACCATACGGTGGCTTCACACCCTAGTTCTGCTCCACAGCAGATACTGAATCCAAAAAGAGCAATTTCCATCACAGCTGTTCAGTACATCAGCTCCTAATCCCAATCTCTTGCTTATCTCAGCACGGGAAGGACATGGATCTGTTGGAGCAAGTCCAGAGGAGGCCATGGAGATGATCTGAGGGTTGGAGAACCTCCTGTATGAGTACAGGCTGAGAAAGTTGGGGTTGTTCAGTCTGGAAGAGAAGGCTCTGGGGAGGGAGACCTTAGAGCAGCTTCCAGTCCTGAAAGGGGCTCCAGGAAAGCTGAGGAGGGGCTTGTGATCAGGGAGTGCAGGGACAGGGCGAGGGGGAGAGGTTTGGAGCTGAAAGAGGGGAGATTGAAATGAGATCTTGGGGAGAAATGTTTTGCTGTGAGGGTGGGGGCCCAGGTTGCCCAGAGCAGGGGTGGCTGCCCCATCCCTGGAGGTGTTCAAGGCCAGGTTGGATGGGGCTTGGAGCCCGATGCAGGAGGAAATGTCTCTGCCCCACAGCCTGTTCCCTATAGCAGGGCCGTGCCCCCACCTCTTGCTCCCGGTCACTATGGGGGTAACGTACCCCACACCGGGGGCACCTGCGGTGGGGCCCATTCCCTAACACAGGCCCTGGGCCATAACGGGGGACTGCGCCCTACAGCAGCGCCTGCACTGCGCAGGGCCCGTGGGCAGCAGGGGCTGAGGGCGGCGCTTAGGGCCCGTGGGCACCGCGCAGGAGCTGCTGGCGCCGTCCGGGAGCTGCGAAGGCCCTGAAGGAGCCGCAAGCCCCGGACTCCACGGCGGATCCGGGCCCTGCACTCACTAGCATGGAATTAACAGCGTGCTGGCCGACAATCGCGGCGCTGCCGTAAAGCGCCCCGCGCTGCCGCAAAGCCGCGGTCGCGCCGCTTCACCCTCACGTCTGCTATTCTCGAACGCGCGTTACGCAAACGCCGTAGCACCGCCCCCTCCCCCCTCCCTCCACGCCCGCTGCGCTTGCGCACGGCCCCGCCGGGCCCCTCCGCTCCGCGTTCGGTATTCACGGAGCGCTTTTGCGTCGACGACGTGGCGTAGCCCGCGCAGGAACGCGGCGAGCTTACGTCGGTGGCGTACCGCTGGTGGCCGGGCCGGCCGAAGTGGTGAGGGGAGGCGGCGCGAGGGGAGCCGGGCCGGGGGCCGCCATGGGCAGGCGGCCGCGGGGCAGCGGCTGCGCGGCCTGGCGCTGAGCGCCCGCCCAGGTAATGCCGCGGGGGGTGGGCCCAGAGGGACCTGAGAGGGGGGCAGAGCGGCCTTGAGGGGCTGGGAGGGAGTGGAAAGGGATTTGAGGGGCTGGGGAGCGGTTTAGGCCTGGGATTGGGGGGGGCAGAGGGGCCCTGAGGGGGTAGGGGGAACAGGGGGGGGCGGGGGGGGGGGGGGGAACTGTGGGGGGGGGGAGGGGTCTGAGAAAAGGATGGGGGTGGTGGC
>WAAB01005877.1:13758-25161 GCA_013389865.1 Piaya cayana
GCTGAGGGGCTGGGGAGGGGTCTAGGCCTAGGATGGGGGTGGGCAGAGGGGCCCTAAGGGGCTTGGGGGGCCCTGAGGGGGCTGTAAGGCCTGGGATGGGGGTGGTGGCTGTGGGAGGTGGGGCTGAGCGGACGCTGTGGGCTTGAGGGGGAACAGGACCTGGAGCTGGGGTGACTTGGGGGGGACCTGGGGAGGTTTAGGCCTGCGGTGAGAGACAGCAGAGCAGCCCTGGGGGCCTGAGGGGGCCGTAGGGATGAGGATGTTAAAGGATGGGCAGGGCCTGGGCTGGGGAGGGTGGAGCTGAGGGGCTGGGGAGGGGTCCGGGCCTGGGCCTGGGTCAGGGGCCCGGGCAGAGCGGTCCCAGGAGGCTGAGGGGGAGCAGACAGAGCGAGGGCTGGGGGGCGTTGGTGGAGGCCGAGCCTGGGAGCCTCGGGGAGTGGTGGGAAGGGCTTGGGTTTGGGGGGGCTGGAAGCCTGAGTGGGATCTAGGCCTGTGCTGGGGGTAGTGGGAGGGCAGAAGAGCAGCCCTGAGGGGGCTGTAGGGATGAGGGGTTAAAAGGTGGGTAGGGCCTAGGCTGGGGTGGTAGCGGGAGGTGGGCAGAGCAGCCCCAGGGGAATGTGGAGCTGATGGGCTGGAGAAGGGTCCAGGCTGGGGGTGGGGGGCAGCAGAGCAGCCCTGGAGGCTTGGGGGGCTGGTGGGATGGGGGGGCCTGAGGATCTAGGGGAGGAGACATAGAACTTGGGATGGCGGCCGGTGGGGGGGTCTTGGAGAGGCTCTGGGAACCTGAGGGGCCTACAGGGCTCGGTTTGTGCCTGGTGCTGAGGGCCCTGGGCTGTCTTGCCTTGTTTCCTCCTGTTTCTGCACGTTTTATGGCCCTGGAGAAGGGGCACAGGTCCCCCCCACCATCACTGCCCCTCCTAGGCCTCTAAGAGGCTGTGTGGGTGGCAGGGCTGGGGTCAGACTGTGCCCCCCCACCCCGAGCCTGCACCCTGCCTGCTGGAGCCAGGGCCCTGCAGGATGTTGGCTCCTTTGTATGCAGCCTCCCTTTCTCCAGAGGGGCTGGGAAGCATTTCTTTGGGGAAGGGGGTTGTGCCCAATTGGGTATTTAAGACAGCTTCTTTTTTTCCCTTTTAGCAAAGCTGGTGAGGATGAGAAACAGGAGAAATACCACCTCCCCTTTCTGCCCCCACCAGACAGGAGCCAACTCGAGCTGTTCGTAAGGCAGCCAAGACGAGCTTTGCAGATGAGCAGCAGCTCTCCTGTGGAGTTGGGCCACTGCTGGAGGCCTGGGGCTCCTGTCCAGTGACTGGCAGAGGGAATCAAGGGAGGTTCTTGGACCTAGTGGGGCAGATAACGAGAAGCTGTGGGGCTGTTGTTGTGGCAAAGGTGCTTTGTCTTTTGAGGAGCAGCTGTGGCCCAGGCAGTGTGGGGGCCTCCTGTGGGAGGGATGTTTCTCAAGTTAAACCCCAAAGTCTGTTAAAATCTCTTTTGAGTTGCCATGAAGTGGGTCCATTCTGGAGGTAACCAGGACCCGTGTCAAGTGATTGCAGTCATGTAAGTAGCTTGTACTGGTGATTTGGGAAGTTGCCTCATGAACTAATTCATCGGTTTTCCTTTTGTACAACAACTTGTTGGATATCTGGAGGTGAATTCTGAGGAGGGTGCGAATCCATCTGCCAAATGGACTGTCCTGTCAGCCTGCCGAGGCCCCCGTCACCCCACTGCGGCGCAAAGGGTTAAAAATGGGGCCTTATGTAAGAGTGGAGAAAACGTTTTTGGTGTTTGCCAGTGCGTCTGAAAAAGAAGTGCCGTAAATTAGGGCAGGAGGCCTCCATGGGGATCCTGTGGAGAGGCCTTCCCTGTGGCGGGGCAGGCTTGGCTGCTGGGAGGGACTTGCCAAAGATTTGTTGGTTCTGTTTGAATTCAGAGCGTTGTTTGGTGATGATTTTGGCGCTCCGGAGGCCTCTGGGTGGGTTGGAGCCTTGCAGAGCAGACGAAGATGCTCTGAGCTCTGGCGGTGGCAGCTTCGCATTGATCTGTGCTGGGGAGCGCCTGGGGAGCCCCAGTTCCCCCTTTTGGGGCTGCATAGAGGCGTTACCCTCCCCTGCCACTGCCTCAGGGTTTGATCTCCTCGTTAGCTTAAAGACCTTATTAATCAGTAGTTCCTGTGTGAAAACATCTGCCGCTCCAGCCTGCCCTTACATAAACGACTGGGGTGCAGTTGGTGGTGGTTTGCAGGGGAGACTGTTTTTTCCAGGCACTTTCTCTGGGTGCGCTGAATGGAGCTCTGTGTTCCTGCTCTCGCAGCGTGGTCTGTGTTTGGTTTTCTTGTTGCAGCTCTTGAGCAGAGCGAGCCGAGAGAAGGAAGTTGGCACTCGCAGTTCAGCAGGTTTCTGGATTCTGCCCTGCGAGTGTCAGGGCGTAGAAGAGGCTTCGCATCGCCTCTTGTTTTGTATTCCATTTCTGAGCTCCTGTGCAGCCTGAGTGTTGTCAAAACTGTTAATACGGGAGTGACTCAGCGGATCAATGGGAATGACATGAGGGCTGTGCTCATGGTCAATCAGTATTTTTCCCTCCCACCCCCTCCAGCCCCACTGGGCTGGAAGAGACGATGGCCGAGAGCAACTGCCAATAAACATGTTTGCTGGACTCGGGCCTGGTTGTGCTCTGTAGCCCTCTCTCCTCACTCCCTGCCGTGGTTTTCCTAGCTAAGAGGAGCTTGGCTTAGCTGGGCCGGAACAGCAATCCGTGGCTTTGGCTGGTCCATCCAGGTGTGTGCCAAGGCTCCAGTGTGGCGGCATTGCAGGATGCTAAGAGGACCGGTCTTCACACGAGCCAGTCTGGGTAGGAAGCTATTTGTCTCTTCCTTTCAGAGAGAGGAACTGCAGCGCTACAGGCACCGAGAGGGCTTTATCGGAGATGGAGAGGAAGCCTCAAGTGAGCAGCAGCGCCTGCTGTGCTTCGGCTCTTTCCTGAGGATGCGTGGGAGAGAGGAGCTGCTCACCTTCGCTCAGTAGGGCTGGTTGACATGGGGTCTGGGTCCAGCGTGGCCTGTTTTCCCTTATGTTGCTCCTGGGACTTCCAGCTTCATTGGGAGCCAAACCTTCTGCCCTTGAAGCGCTGCTGACAGGGGAGAGACTCTGATGCCAGCGCAGGAGCTGCCTTCATGTGCTCACAATGTCTTTCTGCTCAGAACTTGTGGGAGCAGCTCTGGCCACAGCCCTGTAATTGTGCTTTGACTGGGCAGACTTGGCTTGTCCTGCACGCAGTGAGAAGCTGTGAAACAGCCTCCTTCTTCAGGCCCAGACGTGGCACAACTTGGAGACTGCTCCAGTCCTGCTGTATCTGTGAGCCAGGAGGGGAAGGAGGAGGAACAGCTCTATTGGTAGCTCTGAGATTCTGCTGGGGAACAAGTTATCTTCCCATTAGAAAAGCTGTGTGCTTATAATCAGTTTTTATTAGGATGAATGTTTATACCTCCTGCTGGTGGTCTGTGTCTGTGCAAAGTTCATTGTTCTAGAGAAGCAGGACTCTGCAGCTGAGAGAGTTGGGGTTGTTCAGCCTGGAGAAGAGAAGGCTCTGAGGAGGGAGACCTTAGAGCAGCTTCCAGTCCTGAAAGGGGCTCCAGGAAAGCTGGGGAGGGTCTCTTCATCAGGGAGTGGAGGGATAGGGTGAGGAGGAAGGGTTTGGAGCTGAAGGAGATGAGATTGAGATGAGATCTTGGGAAGAAATGTTTTGCTGTGAGGGTGAGGAGGCCCTGGAACAGGCTACCCAGAGTAGTGGTGGCTGCCCCATCCCTGGAGGGGTTCAAGGCCAGGTTGGATGGGGCTTGGAGCCCCTGATCCAGTGGGAGGTGGCCCTGCCTGTGCCAGGGACATTGGAACTGGCTGGGCTTTAAGGTACCTTCCAGCCCAAACCACTCTATGATTCTGTAAGTCAGCAGTGAGGAAAGTGTAAAGGTGACTTTCTGCGGGGGCAGCTGAACACAGAGTATTTGGCTCTCCATCTGGCTCCCAGAATCACACGAGCTGCCCTCCATCTCCTGGGGAATTCTTTTAAATCCCTGTGCAGGCTGCAGCCCTGCAGTCCTTCCTGTTGCATAGCCCCCCCGGCCTTGCGTGTTATGTTGATGCATTATTCCTAATAACTGGCTTAAAAAAAGCTTAGCGTGGAGCATGCCTGCAGCTGAGATGTTCCAGGATCCCTCCTGCCGTGTCTTTCCTACACTGTCAGCTGCCGGATGGCTGCATTGCAGCCGGGGTGAAACATGGATGTGCCCTTCCAAGGCTCGTCTGACCCACGGTGCTAGATTTGTGATCTCCCTGCTGTGACTGGGAGGGAGAAGTGGTTTGGGGCGCGCTGGGTGTGAGTACAGCGCCTGTGAAACCACAAGAAGTCTGTCTGTCTTCCGCTCGCTGCGATGGTGGCGATACAGCAGATTGGTGCGCTGGGTAAGGACTGAGGTGATCTCACACTGTGATTTAGGAGATCGTGCTCCAGGGAAGATAGAACTGGTAGGTAGGTCTTTGCAGGGCTTTTTAAACAGCTGCACAGAGCGAGATGTCCGTGATTTCTTTCACAGATTATTATAATGAGAATCCTCTCCTGGAGGAGAGCAATTCAATTGGATCTTGAAAAACTTTAAGTTGGCTTCTTCGGTTCCAAAAAGAAGACAGAGAACTTCACCGTGTGTTCAGGAAGATTCCTCAGTGCGCATGCAGTGTGTGTTCTGCTGGAAGGTTGGTGATGGTTGTGTTTACCAAGCAGTACCCTGCCGATATCTGCCTCCTGCACTGCCTTCAGACATGTGTCACTTCAAAAGTTGCAGCATAAACCTTGTCACTTACTGGAAACAAAAGTCTTGATGTCTTGAGCCTGGTTAGGCTGTGACTGTAAACCCAAGGGCTCTTATGATCTAGTCTGCTACAAGAACCTGTGCTAAGCTGAGGGAAGACTGGAGTCCTCTCCTGTGAGCTGTGAAAGCATCTAGAGAATAAGTCTTATGAGGAGCAGCTGAGGGAGCTGGGATTGTTTAGTTTGGAGAAGAAGAGGCTGAGGGGAGACCTCATCGCTCTCTGCAGCTCCCAGAAAGTAGGTTGTAGCGAAGTGGGCATTGATCTCTTCCCCCGAGTAACAAGGGATAGGAGGAGAGGAAAAGGTCTCCAGTTGCACCAGGGGTGATTTAAATTGGATATCAGGAAAAATTTCTTTAGTGAAATTCTTTACTGAAAGGCAGTGGTAGAGTCTCTGTCCCTGGAGGTTCAGAAGTGTGGCTGTAGCACTTTGGGACATGGATTAGTAGGATGGTGGTGTTGGGCTGATAGCTGGACTGGATGAGTGTAAAGGGCTTTTCCAAACTTAATGTTTCTGGTGTCCAGAGGAGCTTGGGAGGGTTCCCTGTGCCACAGGCTGATCTCTTCCTCTCCAGTGCTGGATGGCAGGATACAGCCCCATGGCCATTTGGTGAGAACAGTGATTTGAAGCTGCACTGGGAAGTGCTGTGTTTTGTTTGGTGTCCGAGGCTGTGATTCGAACACGAGAGCGCTAGATGGGAAGAGCCAAGACACTGCTGCAGCCGGGTCTCAGCAATAGGGTGCGCGTTGGGCTCCCAGGTTGTTTGAGATGCTGAAGGAAAGAAGCGTTAATTGTTTTAATCATTAATTTTCACATGTCCACCAGCCAAAGAGTGTCCTGTAGTCCTTTGTTTAATGTTATATAATGGTTTTTAATGAGAGAGGCCTGGCTTTTGCTTTCCACATGGTGAATTAGACAGTTGGCGGGTGATGCACAGGCTTTGTCAGCCTGAGAGGATGTTCTTAAGTTAATAAACAGAGTTTATGCTTGGCCTTGGCCTTGGGTTTTGTGCAGCTTTACTTTGGAAGAGGTTTTCCAACCTGTGCAGGCGAAGCAGCGCTGGGAGGGATGTATGGGTGCCTGACCACCTGTCCAGGGATTTGGTCCCCTTCCCAGTCTGGAGTCTGGAAGGTCTTGCTAGGAGTGTCTGTAGCCTGGATGTAGAGGGGCTGATGGGCTCTGACAGGAGCAGTAATGGAATTCAAACCAGAACCAAGGAGCGATGGCTTTGTGCTGCTCAGAAACTCTGTTCCTACAGGCACTTGTCACTGCCCAGTGCTTTCAGGTAGAAAATCTCACTTCATTTTTGCTTGGGAGACATCACTGAGGGCCAAACAGCAAAGCAAGAAACGCTTTTCTTCTCCTTTTCCTTAGCTCGGGCTGCTGGCAGTGTTTCTTTTCTATGCTCTGGTTTCTTCAGTTTGATGAAGGGAGAGGATGGTGCTTTCCAGCTCCGTCTGTGCCGAGTGTGTGGGTGAGGGGCAAGCTCAGGCTTTCCTGGAATCCCCCACCCCCAACTGTGCCGATTCCTCTTATCCGGGAGGCGATACAGGTTCAAGTTGAGGCCTGGTGTTTATGCTCCCAAGTACAGAGAATATTAAGGATGCGCCTTAGGACAGGCTCCTGGAAGTGGAGGAATAGTTTTTGTGTTGGAAGGGGCTGCTCACAGCCAGCAGTTACCTCTGGTGGGTGTGGGCTCTGCGTGCACGGGATGAGGCATCGGAGGTGGTGCTGCTGGTGGGCTCGTGCTGGTCTCCACCTTCGGCCTCTGGAATTGCTGCTTGCTGGAGCTCATCACCTACTGCGCTCTGGCAGCTGGGGAAGGAGTAGGAAGTGCTTGGAGGAATGGAGCTTTAACATTTCCTCCAGGGGAACTTGCCGCTGATTTTAAACCTGGGCTGTTTTCATAGGAGGGTGTGCCCTATTGGGATCCCAAGGACAAGCTCTGACAGAGTCCCTGGCAGATTCTCCACCCTGAAGCAGAAGGTGTTTCAGTGGAGGGGATGAGTAGAGAGAGGAATTCTGGCCTAGTGGACTGTCACAGCTCTCCATCTTGGGCAGGGGGATGTTGCCAGGGAGCAGCGGTCTCCAGCTCAGGCCCTTCTTCCCTCCACTGCTTGGAGCAGGGAGAGCCAAGCAACTCCTAGGGCTTAGCAACTCTGCCAGCTCTGAGCTGAGAGAGTGGAAGGTAAGCTCTTTGAACACCCACTGGATACAGAACAAGCACCAAATGGGAGTTGCTGTGTTGAAGGCCAGGTTGGATGGGGCTTGGAGCAACCTGATGCAGCGGGAGGTGTCCCTGCCCATGGCAGCGATATTGGAACTGGGTAGGCTTTAAGGTCCCTTTCAATCCAAATCATTCCATGATTCTGTGATTCTCTCTCTTACTTCTTGGGATTCCTTGCTGAGTTTTCTTGCAAGAGCTGGCACACCTCCTGGACTGCCTGCACAGGAGGAACAGCCCAGAGCATCTCCTGCGCTGGAGAGGTCAGCTTGCCAGGCACAGCTGGGTGTGAGCCCTTGGGAATGGCAATGTGGGCAAATGCCCTCACTGCAGCCTGGATGACATCCATGGCTCCCACGTCTTCCCTCATGTCTCTCTGAGGGTGGATCAGCACAGATCTGGGAATGAGACTCCAAATACTCCTGTGTAGAGTGCAGAGGATGTGCTGCAGCAGGTTTGGCTCGGTGACAGCAGACACCTGAGGTGTGATAATGCATGAGCAGGGGACAGTTCTGCTGCCGGTTGTGGTCCTGGCAGGGTCCATGCGGAGCCTGAAATTCGACTTTTCCCAGGAGAGGAGTGTCATGCTCGGTGCTTGACTCCTATTTCTGTTCCAAGCCAGAAACCAAAGTCCAGAGTAGTACTTTTCCAGCCAGAATCATTTAAAGGCCCTTGCTGTTGTTTTAGGGCCAATATTTAACTTGTGCCCGTGATGAGGAATGCCTGGTAGACTCTAAATATTTGCCTTAAGGAAGAAGCGTGAGGAAAAAGCATCTGCTGGTAGGGGGAAGCAGGGGGGATTTGGGGGAAGGAGTTTAAATCGCTGTGTGTACAGGTCTGTGTCAAACAACCTGTGTTCTCCCGGCCCTGGCAGATACTGAGGCTGCTCTGGCTGCGCTGCAGCGCGGGAGCGGCCGGGAGGAAATGTTTGTGTGCTGGGGCTGGAGCAGGCAGCACGCAGGGTGTGTCTGCTCGCACAGCCCTGCTCCTGCGCTCCCACTGCCAAGGGGGATTTAAAGACCCAGGCTTGGAGCTGCTTCCCAGCTGGGGCTGGTGTGGGCAGCCAGGCTGAAGCGTGCGTAAACTTCCTGATAAAAGCAGCTTATCGGAAAAGAAATGCTCTGCTGCGTTTGCTTTCTATGTGGTCTCTGGTGGCGAGAGTTCATCAGCTGTGAAATCCTCTGCAGTGGATCCTGCTAATGGCAAGATTTCCCACTCCCTGGACCTGTTTGTGGCTTCTGCTGTCCTCTCCTGCCTTTCTGTGTGAATCTGCTCGCAGCGTGCAACAAATGCCATCACCCCGGTAAGCCTGTCAGGGTGTTTGCGGCCACTGCTCAGCGCTGAGCCCGTCCCACGCTTCTGGGCCGAGAGCGGCTGCGCGGAGCTGTGTGCTGGAATGCTGGTGGTGCACGTCCAAATTCAGGTCAGGTTATGCTGGCATCTCCCCATGCTGTATGGGCCGGTGGTATGAGGACACGGCGATGGAAAGGAGCCTGGGCCTNTGGGTGAGGGGCAAGCTCAGGCTTTCCTGGAATCCCCCACCCCCAACTGTGCCGATTCCTCTTATCCGGGAGGCGATACAGGTTCAAGTTGAGGCCTGGTGTTTATGCTCCCAAGTACAGAGAATATTAAGGATGCGCCTTAGGACAGGCTCCTGGAAGTGGAGGAATAGTTTTTGTGTTGGAAGGGGCTGCTCACAGCCAGCAGTTACCTCTGGTGGGTGTGGGCTCTGCGTGCACGGGATGAGGCATCGGAGGTGGTGCTGCTGGTGGGCTCGTGCTGGTCTCCACCTTCGGCCTCTGGAATTGCTGCTTGCTGGAGCTCATCACCTACTGCGCTCTGGCAGCTGGGGAAGGAGTAGGAAGTGCTTGGAGGAATGGAGCTTTAACATTTCCTCCAGGGGAACTTGCCGCTGATTTTAAACCTGGGCTGTTTTCATAGGAGGGTGTGCCCTATTGGGATCCCAAGGACAAGCTCTGACAGAGTCCCTGGCAGATTCTCCACCCTGAAGCAGAAGGTGTTTCAGTGGAGGGGATGAGTAGAGAGAGGAATTCTGGCCTAGTGGACTGTCACAGCTCTCCATCTTGGGCAGGGGGATGTTGCCAGGGAGCAGCGGTCTCCAGCTCAGGCCCTTCTTCCCTCCACTGCTTGGAGCAGGGAGAGCCAAGCAACTCCTAGGGCTTAGCAACTCTGCCAGCTCTGAGCTGAGAGAGTGGAAGGTAAGCTCTTTGAACACCCACTGGATACAGAACAAGCACCAAATGGGAGTTGCTGTGTTGAAGGCCAGGTTGGATGGGGCTTGGAGCAACCTGATGCAGCGGGAGGTGTCCCTGCCCATGGCAGCGATATTGGAACTGGGTAGGCTTTAAAGTCCCTTCCAATCCAGATTATTCCATGATTCTGTGATTCTGTCTCTGACTTCTTGGGCTTCCTTGCTGAGTTTTCTTGCAAGAGCTGGCACACCTCCTGGACTGCCTGCACAGGAGGAACAGCCCAGAGCATCTCCTACACTGGAGAGGTCAGCTTGCCAGGCACAGCTGGGTGTGAGCCCTTGGGAATGGCAACGTGGGCAAAAGCCCTCACTGCAGCCTGGATGACATCCATGGCTCCCACGTCTTCCCTCATGTCTCTCTGAGGGTGGATCAGCACAGATCTGGGAATGAGACTCCAAATACTCCTGTGTAGAGTGCAGAGGATGTGCTGCAGCAGGTTTGGCTCGGTGACAGCAGACACCTGAGGTNTGGAAGCCGGGGGGATTTGGGGGAAGGAGTTTAAATCGCTGAGTGTACAGGTCTGTGTCAAACAACCTGTGTTCTCCCGGCCCTGGCAGATACTGAGGCTGCTCTGGCTGCGCTGCAGCACGGGAGCGGGAGCGGCCGGGAGGAAATGTTTGTGCGCTGGGGCTGGAGCAGGCAGCACGCAGGGTGTGTCTGCTCGCACAGCCCTGCTCCTGCGCTCCCACTGCCAAGGGGGATTTAAAGGCCCAGGCTTGGAGCTGCTTCCCAGCTGGGGCTGGTGTGGGCAGCCAGGCTGAAGCGTGCGTAAACTTCCTGATAAAAGCAGCTTATCGGAAAAGAAATGCTCTGCTGCGTTTGCTTTCTATGTGGTCTCTGGTGGCGAGAGTTCATCAGCTGTGAAATCCTCTGCAGTGGATCCTGCTAATGGCAAGATTTCCCACTCCCTGGACCTGTTTGTGGCTTCTGCTGTCCTCTCCTGCCTTTCTGTGTGAATCTGCTCGCAGCGTGCAACAAATGCCATCACCCCGGTAAGCCTGTCAGGGTGTTTGCGGCCACTGCTCAGCGCTGAGCCCGTCCCACGCTTCTGGGCCGAGAGCGGCTGCGCGGAACTGTGTGCTGGAATGCTGGTGGTGCACGTCCAAATTCAGGTCAGGTTATGCTGGCATCTCCCCATGCTGTATGGGCCGGTGGTATGAGGACACGGCGATGGAAAGGAGCCTGGGCCTCGGTTCCCAGCTCTGGAGCTGCGCTTAGGCAGGGCAGGTTAGGAATTCTGGGGCTGGATTTGAGATCTAGGCTTCCTTACCAAGGTGGTAACCCTGACTTCTCGTGCGCTGTGCTCTTGATTGGATGCTTTTGGCCATCTTTGACTATTTGAGCTGAGTTTTGCTTAGCTACAGAAAGAACATGTTCTCTCTTGAAGCAGAATCAAAGGCAAGCAGCTCTTTGCGAGCCAGCCCAAGGGGAGGGCTTTGCCGCTGCTCCTGTGTGCAGAGTTCAGCCCAGCTTGAAAAGGCTGAGAACTTCCTCCTTCCGCTGCAGCAAAGGGCTCGTAGCGAGCCCTCAGCCCCTGCCTGAAGCTGTGCTGAGGAGAGCCCAATCCACCTAGAGCACAACTCTGGCTTTTAGTGATGGTTTGGTGCTGGGGAAGCAAAGGTTTTTGCCAGAGTGAGTTGGAGCCCCATTGAGCTCAGTGGGGACTGGGGCTCTATAGGGAGGTAACAAACTTGAGTTTTCCCCTCCTTTGCCTACTCTGCAGGCACCAGGTACCGTCTGTGATGGTGGCGAGAACTCTGTGGTGGTAACTGAGCTGTGTCTGTTCAACCCGAGGGCTGTGGCAGCCTAGAGCCCCTCTGTGGTTGCATTCTTAGTTGGAAAGGCCATAGAGGGGTTTGTGTGGCTGAGTGTGGAGCACTGAGCAGCCGTGGGAAGTCTTGGCCTGCTTCCATAGCGAGTGTTTATGGGTTTAGGCCCGCAGATTGGCTGCAGAATGAATGAGGGAGCCAAGGGAGCTGTGTCCTGTCTTGCAGGGACTGGAAGAGGTGACGGGAACTGGAAACATCAGTAATTAACTCCAAAAAAAAAAAA
>WAAB01005879.1:0-15023 GCA_013389865.1 Piaya cayana
TGATTCTATAAATGCTGCTATGTCTTCTTTTCACATGAACTGCAGTCACTGAGCTCCAGGCAGCCCTCAGCCAGCTCCTGCTCCCTTGGCTTCGCTCAGAGGCAGAAAGAGCAGGACCATAACTGTGTTAAAGTAAAAACCTTAAACCCACAGACAGCAATGAGGACACTAAAATCAACAGAAAGACTTTAAATCCTTCTCACACTGCAGAAATTCTGAGGTGCTTCCTTCCAGTGCTCCACAGAGAACTAAACAACTGGAACTGCAGGGAGGCTGGTGGTGAAGGGGGGCAACTCTTGTCTCAAACAGGACGGGATGGAACCCAGGTGAGAAATAACTGACAGGAACAAATAGCTTTCTCTTAAAATATTACTTTAGGCCCATGAATATATTAACAAGCTTCATGGACTGCAGGTGAAGGCAAACTCAGAAAATGCTGAGCTGGCTTATTGATTTCTTTTTCCAGGTGTACGAAAAATTGGTAGTTTAAGGAGCCTCAGCTGTGGCCACAGGAGATGTGGCAACCTCCTCGGCTGCTGGCTCTTCCCCCCTCCTCACCTCTCCCCTAGGAGACGCCTCACTTCAAATTCTATCAAGGCCACAATTGCCCTGGGGGTGCCTAACAAGGACTACTTGGATATCCCTGAAGTGATACCAAACCAAAACAGAAGCGATAAGGAATTAACAGCTTCTTGGAAACCCAAACAAAGTTTCTGCAGCGTCACAAATTGCTCTGCTGTAATTAAGACAGCCCAACCGCTTCCTGCTGGGGTGCCCAGAGGGAGCTCAGCCCTACAGCGATGCAAAAGCAGCTTAGGAGCAGCTCCAGCTGCTTTGTGAAGGAGACCTCGAGCATCTCTTCTTCCAGGCATCCAACCCTGGAGAAGGCTCCAGGGAGACCTTAGAGCAGCCTTCCTGTACTAAAAGGGGCCCCAGGAAAGCTGGAGAGGGACTTCTACAAGGACACATAGTGACCTTAGGCAGCTGTGACATCTGTGCAAGAAGCAGAGGAAAACATGATGGGAATGGTTGGACTTAATGATCTGGTGAGTCTCTTCCAACCTGGTGATTCTATGATTCTGTGATAGGATGAGGGGGGATATTTAGAATAGACATTAGGAAAAAATTCTTCACCATGAGGGTGGGGAGACCTAGGTTGCCCAGGGAAGCTGTGGCTGCCCCATCCCTGGAGGTGTTCAAGGCCAGGTTGGATGGGGCTTGGAGCCCCTGATCCAGTGGGAGGTGTCCCTGCCCATGGCAGGGGTGGAACTGGATGGGCTTTGAGGTCCCTNAGAGAACAACCAGGTTGGAAGAGACCGACTAGATCATCAAGTCCAACCATTCCTATCAATCACTAAACCATGTTCCTCAGCACCTCGTCCACCCGTTCACCCCCAGCTCTCTCAGCCATTCCTCATAAGGCCTGTAGAATCACAGATCCTCATTTTTTAATTCAGACCCCTTGACCAGGTGTTGCAGGCTCCTTCCCTATCCCCAACACTTCCAACCAAAAGCATTCTATGAATTAATTCCCTTATGTGACCCACAGGCCAGGCCAGATGGCCTTGATGATCTAGGGGGCATGGATGGGGACACTTTCCCTTAGCCACCAGCAGCAGGGTGCTGAGTTAAGGATAGTGGGCTGAAAGATACAGCCTGGTGCACATCAGCAGCACTTTTTCTACCCTTTAAACCAAGGACCCTCCCCTCTGCCCCCAGGGAAATGAATGTCCTCACCTTGGAGTTCACACCTCATCACCAGAGGGTTTGGTTTGCTTTCAGGTTCAAGCTGCACCTCCAGGATAAGTGAGGCCATCCAGAGCAGGAGATCAAGGACTTGAGGTTTTCCCCATTTAAAGTTTCAATGGCTGGAGGATGGGGCAGGGAATTGTTCTCCTCCTGAGTACCTCACCAAACCACACTCATTAACTCCTGATTGGAGCTATAATGAGGGTTCATTTGTGCTCCTCATCCCCTTTCACCAACCCAGGCAATGCGGGTGACTCCTACTCTTGCCCTGGGCCTTGTCTATTCCTCATCTGCAAGTGGAATTTTTTAGGGAGGGAAGGAGCCTAGGGGTATGTCCTGGACCAAGAGAGGAGGCTCACAGCATCCCTGCACCCTGGAGCCAAGGGCTGGCAAACCACAGCAGGAAAAAAAGTTAAGGATGGGAATCCTGGAGGAAAGGATGGAATCCCCAAAGTGAGAGCTGAGCACACAACACATCACTGGAGTGGTTCAACTTCCACAGGAGCTCAGATGGTTTTTGTAGACATCCCTGCTGCAATCCCGACTGGTTGTCTGTAACCCAGCAGAAATTTTGCAAGGTGTATTTCTAGTCACCTCGACTCCACTGTCCGGTGCTTCGGGAAGGGCTTGCTGGCTTGCAGCACCGCTCGATTTGTAGAGGTTGGTGGCCACCCTATGGGCCTCCTTGCACCCCATTTCTGCCCCCTCCAGAGCTTGGCGCAGACTTTTGTCGTCGTACCTTGTGGCTCTGCCTTGCAGCAGGCTCTGCTCCACCCAGGAACATAGGAAGGAGGATCTTGTCTTAACAAGAAAACAACAGGCAGAGGAGCAAACAACAAGAGTTAGTAGGTACACCAGCTGGTGCCCCAGAGCAGCCCCATCTCTCTCGCTTTTGCAAGGCAGGTGGGCACTTTTGACAATGTCCTGTGATGTGGGTCTGGGATTTGCAGGCAAAGTAGCTCCTTCCTGAGCTCAAGTCATAGAATCATAGAATCACCAGGTTGGAAGAGACCCACCAGATCATCGAGTTCAACCATTCCCATCAATCCCTAAACCATGTCCCTCATCACCTCATCCACCCGTCCCTTCAGCCCCTCTGGGGAAGGTGACTCAACCCCCTCCCTGGGCGGCCTCTGCCAGTGCCCGATGACCCTTTCTGGGAAAAACTTTTTCCTAAAAGTCTTGTGCTCAGGGTCCAAGCCAAGGCTTCTGCCTTGAGCCTGCAGGGAAGCATCCCCATCAGCAGTGTCCCTGGCTAGCAGTGGCCATGGGGCCACCTGCAGAAAGGCAGGATTGCTCAGCAAACAAGATGGGATAGGGAGGATGAGGGGTTTGCAGTTGGGGTCAATCACTACTTGTTGTGTGGCAGGCAGAGCCCGTACTGTCTACCCTCAGCAGCTCCAGGAAGGGACTTGCCAGCATGCAGAGTGTGGCTGGGCTGGGTCATATTGTATTGGCCCAGCCCTGCAGAGCCCATCCTCTGCTTTTCCAGTGTCCACCTACCCCAGAGCTCTCACGTGGGATGAGCAAAGAACAACGCTGCCTCAAAATCCATCAGTCAAGGTGCCCTTTCTCCCCATCACTCCAAAGGAACAGCTTTCTAGCCACTTCTCCCTCTTTCAGAGCAGCTCAGACATGCCTTAACAGTCTTTTGCTCTTTGCCATCCTCAGAATCCCTAATTCTTCAATGTCTTTCCCCAAACCAGGCTCTCCCTGAGCTACCATCCAGCCCCGGAGCACGAACACAGCCTGGGCTGGGTGACAGGGGCAGGGAGCGACAGGCAGGGCCCCGAGCACCAAGTGGGAAAACAAGGAAACATTTCCACCTATTAACTTCATTTCCTTCATTTCCTCCAGCCCGGCAGCCTCGGTGATGGGTTATTAATAGCACAGTGCTGGCCCAGGCTCCAGCACCCGCCCTGACGGCCACTGCTCCCAACACTCCTCCATGCCCAGGACGATGCTGGTGGCATCTGAGCCCTTAAACGAGCAGAGAAATCTTGTCCCTTGCAGCTGCCCTGTGACTACCTGGCAGGAAAACAGCACTGAGAAAACATCTGGGCAACACCCAAGTGTTTGTTGCTTCCCTGACTCGGGATGCTGGAAACCACATTTTTAACATCAAACCCTCTCGCAGCCTCATTGTTTCCTATTTGTGGAGGAGGAAACCGTGGCCTCCTGCCTTTGCAAAGCAAATGCCGCTGGGATCCAGAGCAGCTGAAGGAGCAGGGGGGGGCAAAGCCAAAGGCAAAGCTGCTGCCCAAGCTGAGATAGTGCCCTGGCATCACCCACAAAACCCCCATCACTCAAAGCACAGACAAGAGCATTTACAGGCATCTTAGAATCATAGAATCACCAGGTTGGAAGAGACCCACTGGATCATTGAGTCCAACCATTCCTGTCAAACACTAAACCATGTCCCTCAGGACCTCATCCACTCAACCCTTAAACACCTCCAGGGAAGTTGAATCAACCCCCTCCCTGGGCAGCCTCTGCCAGTGCCCAATGACCCTTTCTGTGAAAAACTTCCTCCTAACGTCTAGCCTAAATCTACCCTGGTGGAACTTGAGGCCATTCCCTCTTGTCCTGTTCCCTGTCACTTGGGAGAATAGCCCAGCTATTCATATGTGTTATATTATATTATTATAATACACTATAATATTATACTGTTATAATATACACACTCAAAATACATTACATTCTTTTAACTCAGGAGGTGACCTCTTGAGCAAGGAGTGGACAAGCTAGAACAGAGTTGGATGCTTGCAAGGCAGGGAGGGAGGTTTTGGGTCCCATCTGACGGGTGCTTTGTCTTGGCATCACCTTTGGGATTGATCTCAGCCAGGGGAGGTTTAGACTGAACATTAGGAAAAAAATTCTCATGGAAATGGTCATTGGGCACTGGCAGAGGCTGCCCAGGGAGGGGGTTGAGTCACCTTCCCTGGAGGGGTTTAAGGGACAGGTGGACGAGGTGCTGAGGGACATGGGTTAGTGATTGATGGGAATGGTTGAACTCGATGATCCGGTGGGTCTTTTCCAACCTGGTTGTTCTATGATTCTATGATCTGCTTTGATGCTCTTCTGCTCAGGATGTGCTAGTGAGTGGAGGGAGCACCCTCAGGGAACCCCTGGTGACCAAAAGCCGTGTTTTCCCACCAGCTCCTGTTGGAACCACCTTGTTGCCCATCCTTTGCTCTTCCCATGCGAGGAGACATTTCTTCAGCATCATCCTCATCCTGTTCCTAATGCTCAGCCAGCAGCCACGCATTTCAATCAATGTGGAAGGTGTTTGAGACCACAACCCATAAATCCGTTAGGGATCAAAGCTGAAAGCAGGAGAGAGAGAGCCTGAGCAGGCAGGAGGAAGGTGGGCAGGAGCCTCCAGGTCTCTCCAGCCCACCCATCGTGGGGTGCCAACCCACTAACCCAGTTAAGCAGCTCTGCTCAAACCAGTCTGAACACGCGTGCTGGAGACGGGCACGATCTCCACATGCAAGAGCCAAGAGCCGCCCTGGGGAAGATTTCTGCAGCGTGACTCACGCTTGCCTGGACCTGGAGCAGCTCAGGGACCCGGGAAAAGCCACCTGCAGCCCAGCAGAACTGCCAGTCCGTCCTCACCGCTGGATGGCTCCTCTTCAGCAGCCATCGCACCAGAGGGGCTGAGGTAAGGGCACAGCCAAACTTCAGTGAAGCTGAAATGAAAAACAAAGACGTGTTGGCAGACACCCTTTTCATAGAATCATAGAATCACCAGGTTGGAAGAGACCCACCGGATCACTGAGTCCAACCATTCCCATCAGTCTCTAAACCATGCCCCTCAGCACCTCATCCACCCGCAATCATCTCCAGATCCACCAGAAATCACCGTGAAGGAACCATCTTGGTAGGCTCTGTAGTACTGCTGCTTCAGCAGGGAAAATAGAATGAGCACAAGTAAAAGGGAATGGAGGGCCCTAGCACTCAGGCAAAATACTGCAGTGGATTTTAAGCCTGGAAGAAATAATTTTCTTTATCCAGCCTGCCCCAAGTCCCCTGGGCCATGGACTTTCACCTGCTGATAGCTGCTGACCAGGAGATGCTGCTGGAGGGAAAAACCACATGGGGGAAAACACCTAATTTGAAATAAAAGTCCTCAGAAGAATGGAGAGTTTGCCATCTGACTTGCAAAGTTCCCTGAGATGCCAGATAACCTCTAAAAACCCTGGGTTGCCTGTTTTCTTGGATGTTGCCAACCCTCAGCTTCCAGCCCTGGCTCTGCCTGGAGCATATTTTGAATGTGGGAGGATCCTAAACCAAACTGTTCTGACCCTGGCACTGATTCCACCGCCTTGTCTCTGTCTGATATGGTGCTGGCCTCCTCCGACACTGCGTCCCCACTCAGTTCTCCAAAGGGGCATTTAGCGGTTGGATACAAACACAGTGGCAGCGTGACCCCACTTAAATGGGTCTCAGAAGGGTTTTCTGGAGACCTGCCAGCTCCTCCTGGGATGTAAACTCAGAGCTGGCATTCCCCAGGGAAGGTTTAAGGAAGCAAACTGCTGAGCTGCTGCCTGGGACCATCCAGGGAAGTTGGAAGAGATGGAGAGGAGCAAATTCATCCAGCAACACTAGCAGAATGCTGACACACCATCACAGCCAGGGTGGTTTCTGACACCCCATCCCTTCAGTTCTGCTCTCAAACCACAGCCAAATCGGACATCCAGCACCTCCCGTGGGGAGATTTCTTGGCTAACACTCTCCAGTCACTGCGGCACAAACAACACCCTCAGAAATTGTCGGCTTCATGATTCAGCAACCTGGTGCGAACTGCTCCTTCCAGTACAGAAAGGGGGGCCAGGATAGCTGGGAAGGGGCTCTTGGTCAGGGAGAGCAGGGATAGGACAAGGGAGAGTGGGTTTCAGCTGCAAGAGGGGAGATTGAGATGAGATCTTAGGCAGAAATGTTTTGCTGTGAGGGTGGGGAGGCCCTGGCCCAGAGCAGTGGTGGCTGCCCCATCCCTGGAGGGGTTCAAGGGCAGGTTGGATGGGGCTTGGAGCCCCTGATGCAGTGGGAGGTGTCTGTGCTTGTGCAGGGGTTGGGACTGGATGGATTTTGAGGTCCCTCCCCTGGGCCAGGGCCTCCCCACCCTCACACCAAAACATTTCTGCCTAAAATCTCATCTCAGTCTCTCCTCTTTCAGCTGAAAACCCTGTTCATGTCCAGTTTTGCCTCTGTTAGTGGTACTTTGGTCACTGCAGCTCTCCCAGTTCAAGGACCTAAACATCTCTCCTAGATTCTACAAGTTATAGGACTGGTCTTGTTCTATTTAATGGGAAACCAGAGGTGAATCTCTCCTTGCACAAGCCCAGCGTGGGAATTCTACCAGCTCCTCTTATGCTGGACTTCTCGTTGCATCCCCCTTTCTTCCTTAGCACAGCTCTCTCAGTAGCTTAAAGCCCCCAGTCAAGGAGCTGAGGATGCTATGCAGCAGCCAAATATATTCCTCAATGGGGAATATATATAGGGGGATTCAAGAGGAGGAGGAGGAGAAAAAAACCCTAAGTAAGGGCTGACAGTTGACATGCCACAATAAAACACCAAGGGCACAGCACCCAAACCTACCATGCTCACTAGTGCTGTGTTGCTCACCACTTGTTGCCAAAGGACCAGCAGCTTTCTGCAGCATCAAGAACCAGCTGAGCTCATGCTGCTTTGGGTCAATAGTGGAGGATTTTCTAAAACAGAGCACAGTAAAATGGAAAAAAACCATCCCCAAAGGCTCTCCAAGGTGCAACGAGTGGGAGTCTGGAGAAGCTGTGCTGTGCCATCCTCCCCAAGGCACCCAAGCAAGCAACCACCGAGCAAAAATAACCTGCCGCAAGGCCAGAAGAGACTTTTTGAGCGTAGAACAGGAGCAGCAAGACCCAGCTTTGCTCTGGGCTGGACAACAGGCCTGATGAGGAACGGCTGAGCAGGCTGGGGGTTTTAGCCTGGAGAAGAGGAGGCTGAGGGGAGACCTCATTGCTCCCTATAACTACCTGAAAGGAGGTTGTGGAGAGGAGGGAGCTGGGCTCTTCTCCCAAGTGACAGGGGGCAGGACAAGAGGGAATGGCCTCAAGCTCCACCAGGGGAAGTTTAGGCTGGACATTTGGAAAAAAATTTTCCCAGAAAGGGTCATTGGGCACTGGCAGAGGCTACCCAGGGAGGTGGTTGATTCACCTTCCCTGGAGGTGTTTAAGGGATGGGTGGATGAGGTTCTGAGGGACATGGTTTAGTGTTTGACAGGGATGGTTGGACTCAATGATCCGATGGGTCTCTTCCAACCTGGTTGTTCTATGAGTCTATGATTCTATGGGCACCCACACCTTGAAACTTCCGTGCAGCTTGCAGTGTCATGCTGATGAACAATCTATAGGCACATGCCAGGGAGTTTTCATTTTTAGACTGGTTCATGAGGTTTTTGGAAGAAACAATAGCAGAGAGAAGCACTCCTCCCTCCCCAGGTCTGGCACTGTTCCATATTCACTTTTTTTTTCCTTCTAGTTTCCCACCAAGAGGCACTTTACTACTGCAGACAAACGATTTATCCAAGAAGGAACAGGAGCCTGTAGAAGATAAGAGCGCATCCTTGACACGACGTTAATATGCGCATGGAATTTAACTTCCCCACATTGCAAAAAAAAAAAAGCACAAGAGAAAATGAAACAGCATGATGGTGAGGCAGATCAAACACATCAGATCAAACGGAGCAAACCTCCCGATCAAAGCCAACACAACTTTGCGTGTCGCTGTTGAGCAGCAACGACGCAGGGTGGAGGAGGAAGGTCCTCAGACACGCTGGAAACGTGTGCGGGCACCAACATGTGAGTTCCTGCTCTCTCTCTCCAGGCCTTTTGGGAGAAAGCACCGTTTCTTCCCACCACCGAGCTCTCTGCACAGACATGCAGGCAGGATTCGCCCCAGGAGGGAGGCAGAACGCAGCCCTGGGGGGCTCAGAAGGCACCTACCAAGGCTGGGAGGAGGAGGTGTTGTTACAAAGCCCCGTTGTGCTGGGTGGGGTATTCCCAAGCTAAAAAACAGGGTGGTATCGAGCATATGAAAATTGAAGATGGGAGAAATCACCCAGGGAAGCGGAGGTGAGTGAAGGGAAACAGCAAATCCCAAGCCTTTGCATTGCTGGAGAGGGAATAACCAAGGAGCGAGCAGATGATAGAGAACAAACAGGGCTGCATCGAAAGAAGCAGGAGCAGCAGAGTGAGGGAGGGGATTCTGCCCCTCTGCTCTGTTCTTGTGAGACCTCACCTGGAGCCCTGTGTCCAGTTCTGGAGTCCTCAGCACAGGGAGGACATGGAGATGTTGGAGCGAGGCCAGAGGAGGCCACAGAGATGATCCAAGGGCTGGAGAACCTCCTGGACGAGGACAGGCTGAGAGAGTTGGGGTTGTTCAGCCTGGAGAAGAGAAGGCTGTGGGGAGACCTTAGAGCAGCTTCCAGTGCTGAAAGGGGCTCTAGGAAAGCTGGGGAGGGGCTCTCAATCAGGGAGGGCAGACATAGGACGAGGAGGAACAATTTTCAGTTGCAAGAGGGGAGATTGTGATGGGATCTTAGGAAGAAATGTTTTGGTGTGAGGGTGGGGAGGCCCTGGCCCAGGTTTCCCAGAGCAGTGGTGGCTGCCCCATCCCTGGAGGGGCTCAAGGCCAGGTTGGATGGGGCTTGGAGCCCCTGATCCAGTGGGAGGTGTCCCTGCCTGTGCAGGGATTAGGGCTGGATGGACTTTGAGGTCCCTTCTGACCCAAACCATTCTGTGATTCTGAACCGCAGCGCCCTGCGCTGAAGCCTGCCCAGGCTGCCTCACACAGGGAGCAGTGAACAGCCTGGATGGTCAAGGTGGAGCAGAGCCCAACACCACCACCCCAGCAACACGAGAAACCTCTGCATGTCCAGATGAAGCAACACAGTCTCATTCCCTCATTTGTGCCCACTCTTTGGAGATGCTAAGTAACTCCCTGGAAACCTTCCCATGCGCTTCCGAAGTGTAGGGAAGAGAAGGGAGTCTTCCTCAGCCAGCTCTTGGCGCAGGAACAAACACAGCCAGCCTCGTGTGGCTTTATAAAGGATTGGTTTATTTATATGTTGGCGAGTCTCTGGCATCCAGCCCTTTTGACAGCCCTTGTCCAAACACCGCAGTCCGTCTGGCCCCAGAGCACCCTTTAGGGACATTTGAGGTCAGCAATGATGGCTCCAGCCTCACTGGCCAAGGGCCAGGAGCTTTCATAGAATCATTGCGTTGGAAAAGACCCACCAGATCATCGAGTCCAATCATTCCTATCAAACATTAAACTATGCCCCTCAGCGCCTTGTCCACCTGTCCCTTAAACACCTCCAGGGAAGGTGACAATCCCAGCTGGAAGGGCAGGAGCCAGCCCTATGGTAACTGAACAAAGTGAGCAGGACAAGGCTGGTGGCCAAGGCCAACCAAGTCACGGTTGTGAGGCAGGTCCATGGTCAGGCTGGGAAGTCAAGATGTGTCAGGATCTGGATCCATAAAGTCAATGGGGTGGGATGGGATGAATCTGAGCTGGAGCCCTGAGTCCCTACAACACAACCCAGAATGGCTGGGAACTCAGGGTTGAGCTTAAATGGACTCCTGGACCCCAAGGGTGGTGGGGGTCCCAGGAGAGGCTGCTCAGGGCCATTAAGAGCTGTTAGCACCCTAAGGGCCCTGGCAGCCTGGCTCCGAAGTTGTCCTGTGGGAAAGCGGGAAGAGAGAGATGCCATAACCGAAAAGGATGAGTTGATGCAACAGGAGTTGGGGCTCAGGGAGTGCCTGGACATTGTTGGGACCCTCACGGCTCTCAGCAGCCCCTGTGGGGATGACGCAGGGTGGAGCACAAGACTAACTCTGCTCTGCCCTGTTGGGTCAAGTAATTTCACAGCACCCGTGGAGCCACAAACAAAGCCCAGAACAGTGAGAAACAAAAGATCTGACCCAAAAGGTCCAAATGTGTCCCATCTGACATAAGCACAAATCACAGAGGAGTCCTCCCCACCAGTCTCCAGGCTGGGAGAAGTGGAGCTGCTGGGACTTGAGTGTTTCAGTCCCCAGCTATGGAGTTTTCAGCAGGCTCCTTTCGCTGCAACAAACAGAAAAAAACACGCACAATAACCACATCCAACACCCCCAAATTCATAAACAGCTTGTATGAGGTCTGGGCTGTGTCAGACAGAGCTGGGCTCTGTGGCTTTCCTTCCGCTCAAGCCATTCCACACGCTGAGCATGCAGTGAAATCCCTCTGTTTACTCCATAGGATTTCTTTCCTCCAGTCGTGTTTTTCAGAGTCAGCCTTAATCACTTTTTAACCATATTGGATTCTTCTTTGCCTTCAGCATTCCTTAATCTTGGAGATGCTTCCCATAAAGCAGTCAGTCCCTCCTGGGATTCCCATACGGAGGCTACAGGTCTTATTCAAATGAACGTGTTCTTCACATTAGCAGCTTCTCCAGCCCCTAAAGCAAGGGAAGAAGTATATTGCTGCCTCCAGCAGCATCCATCACTCAAAAGCCAGGGCAGCCAGCTGGGGAGTCTTGACTAGCATAAAATGCAGCTTGTGTTCTCTCACACAACTGACTTCCCTTCCACCGTGGTCATAGTTCCTTGAGGAACCCAGACCCATATTTGTTGGGGTGGGATCTATGGCAAACATCTGATTAACACAGTCTGATTAAAAATGGCCAATACATGCACATCTAATCATTATTCTTCCACCTATAAGAATGGCCTTTGGCTAATGAAACTGTGACTCCTGTTTCTCATGCACTGTCAGGTAGCTCTGTCACATCAGTGTCATGGTTCCTTGGCTTTTGCTGTCCCTCTGTCCCAGCCCTGTAGCAAGCAGAGCAAATTAGAATCATAGAATCATGGAATGGTTTGGGCCAGAAGGGACCTCAAAGCTCATCCAGCTCCACCTCCTGCTACGGGCAGGGACACCTCCCGCTGGGTCAGGGGCTCAAAGTCCCATCCAATCTGGCCTTGAACACCTCAGCCCCACATGCTCCTCCCCATACCCTGCATCCTGACTAAGCCCATCCTGCTGCCAGCGCTCCACATTCCAGCCCTCCCTCTTTGGAAGATACACCTTATTTTTCCCTTTTTGGCAACACGGAGACAGGAAGAAATACGTAAACAGCTGGTGCCTGGGAGACGCAACCTCTCTCCTCCTTCCACTCTGCTTGCCAGCGGCATCTCCCTCCAGCTCCCACTGGAGAGGAATCCCAGCAGCCAGCGCCGTAGCATCTCCTGCTACCTGGACTATGCAGGCAGAGCCAGGGAAACCAAATGCTCCTGGGTGGAAGCTGTAACTTAAAACTCCTCTCCAGTTATGAGCTGGTGGGACTGGCAGGAGGGAGGTAGGGTTCAATGAGGCTGCAGCTGGTCACTGGGGCTGTGGTCGGGCTTGCGTGCATCAGTCTCTGAGCAAAAAAAACCTCCTAGGAATCAGAAGGATGGGGGGAGGGAAGAAATCTGACTGCTTGGCACCAGTAGATCGCAGACAGCTGAACATGAGCCAGCAGTGGCCAAGGTGACCAAGAAGACCAACAGCATCTTGGCCTGTATCAGAAACAGCGTGTCCAGCAGGAGCAGGGAAGGGATTCTGCCCCTGAATTCAGCACTGCTGAGGCTGCACCTTGAATCCTGGGTTCAGTTTTGGGCCCCTGACTACAATGAGGGCATTGAGGGGCTGGAGCACATCCAGAGCAGGGAAGAGAGCAGGGAAGAGAGCAGGGAAGGGGCTGGAGAACAAGGGTTGTGAGAGGTGGCTGAGGACGCTGGGGTTGTTTAGCCTGGAGAAAAGAGGAGACTTTATCACTGTCTACAAATCCCTGAAAGGTGTCGGTCTAGTCTCCCAAGTGACAGGTGATAGGATGAGAGGAAATGGTATCACGTTGCACCAGAGGAGGTTTAGGTTGGATATGAGGGAATTCCTTCACTGAAAGGGTTCTCAGGCCATGGAACAGCTACCCAGGGCAGTGGTGGAGTCCCCATCTCTGGAGGGGTTTAAAAGCTGGGCCGACAAGGTGCTCAGGGATCTGGTTTAGGAGTGGACAGGGACACTTGGACTCTTGATCTAAAAGGTCTTTTCCAACTCAAGGGATTCTAAGATAAGTGAAACGAAGTGATAATTGGATTTAGAATACACCGTGATCCTTCACTTATAGTCTCCAGGAAGCCTTGTTCATACCTAGGTTCCAAAAGCACGGCAGGGAGAGAGCCTGCAGAGCAGTGGCCTGGAGGTACCTGGATTGGATGGTTGGGACAAAGGGGGACAGCATCCCGCATCCTCAGCCCCAAGCTTGCTGGGAGGTGATGAGATCAGCTCTGCAGAGCACAGGACTTGTCCTGCTTCCAGCCGGAGCAAAACAAACTAAGTGTTCTACAGGAGAGACAGATAAAATAACAACATTGTATACATCTGGCTGATGTGCAGCTGGATTTTATAAAATCAGACACGTTCTCAGGCTCTCTGATAACCAGGAAGACTTAGTCACTTTGTGCCCAGTGCTGGGGCAGAGCCCTCTAGTCTCGCTGGTGGGGCTGGGCTGAGCAGGTCCCTGGTGCCCTCTGGTGCCCAAGGTGGTGGCTTTGCCTGCCTGGTCTTGCTCAGCAGTGAAGCCACAAAGCTTCGGCCTCTGCCCCCAGTGTGGGAGCTGCACACGACTGGCATGACTGTGCGAACCCACTGACTCTCCCAGCACCTGGACCCACCTAGAGCACACCCAGGTGACAATGAAGCCATCGAATGCCTCTGCAGTCCCCAGTCCCCTTCCCAGCCCTCCTTGAAAGCAGCCAAGAAGCAACCATGGCCCTTGGGGGTTTTCTCCTCTTATTTTTTTTTTCTCTAGAGAGACAGTGAAAATACCACCAAGCATGGCTTTGAGGTGACAACAGCTTTTCAGCAGCAGCCAGCAGCACTTACACGTTCATCCTATGTATGTGCCACACAGCCACCACCACCCATGACACCAGCTTATACGATCTAAACCAGACATCTTGATGGTCAAAATCCCCTCACTCCCTTGTCTGTTCATTCAGTGTATAAATAGAGGGGGGAAAACAGGGGAAAATAGAGAAAGCTATAAGGAAGCCCAAGTGGGGTGGGTGGATGCACACAGAGAGGGACATCCAGCCGACAACACTGCAAAGCCATCAGGTTTGTTTCCTTCCAGAACGATGGAGCCTGGCTGGGGTATTTGATAGGGTGCTGCATACCCCACTGGGGGGCTACAGAATCATAGAATCACAGAATGGTCTGGGTTGGAAGGGATCTCAAAGCCCATCCATTTCCACCCCCTGCCACAGGCAGGGACACCTCCCACTGGATCAGAGGCTCCAAGCCCCATCCAACCTNTCCTTCCCATGCTGAGGACTCCAGAGCTGGACACAGGGCTCCAGGTTTGGTCTCACAAAAGCAGAGCAGAGGGGCAGAATCCCCTCCCTCCCTGCTGGTCCCACTGCTCGGTATGAAGCCCAGGAGCTGCTGATGCTGAAGGCTCTAGGGACTGAGGGACACAAGACCAATGGAAGCCTGAAGCGAGCTGCTCCAATTCATCTCCACTTGTCCCCTCCGTGTCCCCAGGCTCCAGGCTGGAGGACTCGCTCAGCATCACTCCAGCCCGGGAACTGCAATAACTGAGCTTTCCCTTAGAGGTCAGCCCAACATCAAAACTAGTCCAAAAATCCACCCAGAACGGGTCCAATTCCTGCAAAGCGCAGGAATTATGTTTAAAAGGCTGCTCAAGGAGAGCAGGGGACAATCCCTGACACCTGCACCCACTCACCTTGCCGTTGCTGAAGGGTATTCCCAAAAGCTGAGCTCTTTGGCTGCTTCCCCAGCTCTGGCTGTTCCAAACCCCATCTCCACCCTTGTTCAGGGGCTCCCCTGCTTGGGGAAGGTCTGCCTGGCTCCAGCAGGAGGGTTTTGGGGAGCAGGAGGATGGAGGCTGCTCTGGCTGCTGTTGCTGCTGGGTTTCCCATAACCAAAGTGTGTGGAACACCCGCTTGGCTGCTTTTCCTTTTGGCTTAATCCCCCTTTGCACTCTCCTCCTTTCCAAAAGGCAAAACCAACAAAAATACCCCACTACCACCACCAAAAACGGCAGCTCACATGCAAGAAAGAAAATATTTATTTTCTTTTTTTCCCCAGATCCCTCCAGCATAAACCAGATTTCAGCCTCGTACTAAAAATAGAGGGATTAAAACTAAACCTCCAGCCCGGAAACCCCACCACCAGCAGCCCCT